>JAJOOO010008583.1:0-35176 GCA_029582685.1 Solanum piurae | reverse complement strand
TTAGATATGTTTGTTATTGTCTTCATTGATGACATACTAATCTATTCAAGGAATGAAGAAGATCATGCTAGTCATCTCAGAATAGTTCTTCAGACTTTAAAGGATAGAAAGTTGTATGTCAAGTTCTCTAAGTGTGAGTTTTGGCTTCAGTCTATGGCATTCTTAGGCCACATTATGTCTGGAGAGAGAATTAAAGTTGATACTCAGAAAATTGAGGCAGTGCAGAATTGGCCTAGACCCACATCTCCAACTGATATTAGGAGTTTCTTGGATTTGGCTGGCCATTATAAAAGGTTTGTAGAGGGGTTATCATCGATTTCATCCCCTTTGACCAAGTTAAATCAGAAGACAGTGAAATTTTAATGGTCTGAAGCTTGTGAGAAAAGCTTTCAGGAATTGAAAATGAGATTGACTACCGCCCCAGTCTTGACCTTACCAAAAGGTACGCAAGGTTTTGTGGTGTATTTTGATACATCTAGAGTTAGTTTGGGTTGTTTATTAATGGAGAATGTCAAGGTTATAGCTTATGCCTCCAGACAGTTGAAATTTCATGAGAAGAACTACCCAACCCATGACTTAGAGTTGGCTGTTGTAGTATTTGCTTTGAAGATATGGCGTCAATATAGTATGGTGTTCATGTTGATGTATTCACTGATCACAAGATCCTTCAGTATGTGTTTACTCAGAAAGAGCTTAATCTCAGACAAATGAGGTGGTTAGAATTACTCAAGGATTATGAAATGAGTATTCTTTACCACCTAGGTAAGGCTAATATTGTTGATGATGCTTCATATCTTCCTCATCCTCCCATGTAGCCTCTTGAACAAACTGATTTCTCCATAAGACCTTGACTGATGCAACCTCTTTAGTTCTCAATTTGGGAACCTGGAGATCAAGAATCTAAATGGAAATCTCCTCATAAGATAAGTTGTCCTTGATAGCACTATTCTTAGTAAAGGATCACTGAAACACTTCTTTAGCATAGAAATGTGAAATACTAGATGGACTGCTTCTAACTCTGATGGTAGCTCCAAGTCATAAGCTACATTACCAACTCTCTTGGATATCCTGTAAGGACCAATGTATTGGGGATTGAGCTTTCCCTTCTTACGGAATCTCATAATACCCTTCATAGATGAAACCTTCAAATAGACCCAATTATTAATCTTAAACTCCACCTCTATCCTTCTAACATCTGTATAGGATTTTTGACGACTTTGCACTATTTTCCTGAATAGTCTTCATCTTCTCCATGGGTTGATAAACCAAAAAAGACCCTATCAACTCAGCTTCACCAACCTCAAACCAACCAATAACAGATGTACATCTTCGCCCATAAAGAGCCTCAGAAGGAGCCATCTGGATACTTGAGTGATAACTATTATTGTAAGCAAACTCTATGAGAGGCAAGTGATCATCCCAATTTCCTTTGAAATCCATGATACATGCTCTCAACATATACTCTAGGGTCGGAATTGTGCGCTCTGCTTGGCCATACATCTGAGGATGAAAAACAGTAATAAGGTTTAACTTCGAACCCAAACCTTTCTAAAATGACTTCCAAAACTGAGCATTGAATTGCGCACCCCTTCTAAAATGAAGGAAAATGCACTCTATGAAGTTGGACTATATCACAGATGTATAATCTAGCATAATATTACATTGAATTTGTAGTCTTTATTGGTAAAAATTGGGATGGTTTAGTAATCCGATCTACAATCACCCAAATAGAATCATGCTTCCTACGAGATCGCAGAAAGCCAGTAATAAAGTCCATATGAATCATTTCCCACTTCCATTATGGAAGAGCTAAGTTCTGAGCCACACCTCTAGGCCTTTGGTGTTCTACCTTGACTTGTTGGAAATTTGGGCACTTAGAAACAAAATTTGCATTACACTTCATCATACTCTTCCACCAATAGACTTCTCTCAAGTCATGGTACATCTTTGTGGAATCGGAATATATCAAATATCTGGAACTATGAGCTTCTGTCATGATCCTCTTTTAGAGCTCATCCACCTTTCGAACACACAATCTACCTTGATGTCTCAACGTACCATCTCTCCCTTGTTCAAATAAGATTGAAAACATACTGGAGACTCTTGTGGTCGGTGAACATATCCACATGAATTCCATAGAGGTAGTGGCGCCATATCTTGAGAGAAAAAACTATTGCTGCCAATTTGAGATCATGAGTGGGGTAGTTCCTCTCGTGAATCTTAAGCTACCTGGAGGCATATGCTATAACCTTAACTTTTTGCATCAACACAAAACCAAGCCCCATTCTGGATGCATCACAATAGAAGACAAAGCCCTTTGTACCCTCTAGTAGGGTCAACATTAAGCAGTAGTTAACCGAGTTTTCAATTCCTGAAAGCTTTGCTCACAAGCTTCAGACCATTGAAACATAGTTGATATCTGAGTGAACTTAGTCAATAGGGACAAATTAGATGAAAACCCCTCGATGAACCTTCTGTTGTAACCCGCCAACCTCAAGAAACTCCTTATATCAGTTGGGGAGATCGATCTGAGCTAATTCTGCATTGCCTCAATCTTTTGATTGTCGACTCAAATATCTTTTCCAAACACAATGTGGCCTAAGAAAGCCATAGATTCAAGCGATAACTCACACTTAAAAAACTTGGCATATAACTCTCGATCTTTGAGTGTTTGGAGAACTATTTTGAGATGAATAGTATGGTCCTCCCCATTCCTCAAATAAATCAATAACAAACATGTCCAAATACGACTTATATACTCGGTTCATAAGATATATGAATGTCACAGGAGCGTTAGTCAAACCAAAGGATATAACAAAAAAATCATAATGACCGTAACGGGTTCTGAAAGCATTTTTCGGGATGCCACTTTCTCTCACTTTCAACTGATGATAGCTAGATCTAAGATCTATCATAGAGAAGCAAGTGGCACCCTGAAGTTGGACGAAAAGGTCATCAATTCTTGGAAGGGGATACTTATTCTTATGGTGACCTTGTTTAACTGGCGGTAATTGATACACATCTTATGGGAACCTGTCACTTACTGAGCCTACACCCTAGGCGGGACTGGCACTCGAGAACCATTGTTGTCTCCAAGAGAACCCTTGTCTTGGCTTACTTAGTCAGCGGAATACTTAAAAACATTAATACAGGGATTCCATGCATCTCTACTCAACTTTTTAATAAAATAACTTAGAACGGTTAAAGGTCAAACATTCAACTTGGACAAAGTGGCAACTCAAGTCTTAACATATAAAATGACAATGTAAAGACAACTGAACTACTTACTGTCTATGAAGTTTCTAAAACAAGGAGGTATGTCGGCACAAGACCCTCGATCATCCTAACAACTGAAATACTAGAAAGCAAAGTAAAAGGAGTCATCCGGAAAGCAAGGAGGCTCACCAACCGACTCTGAGTGCTCAACTGGATCAATGGGCCCCTGGATGTTGATCTTGATTATTTGTGTCTGCATCATAAAATGATGCAGGCCAAATGGCATCAGTACATTGAATGTACGAGTATGCGAGGGGAATACTTAAACATAACGTAAGCTTGAAAAGAATCTTAAAGGAACACTTACCTTGGCTTTACTCAACTCAATATAAAGCAACAATATACATGCAATATATGGAAAGATTTTAAAACAATAGAAATCAATTAAGTTTGTTAAAGAAATGAGATAACAACTGAACTTACTCATATCATAAAGTAATATAATATTGTGGGAGTTTCTGTAACCAACAACCATCACTATGAGCCTAAGTGGTGATACAACGTCTTGCTCACGCTGCCAGAACTGTCCTATACTTTGCTGTCATATAGAACACCTTAAATAAGTGGATCCACTAGTCTATGCTAAAAAGCACTAGAGAATCATCTAAAAAGTATGATCCTTTACTACTCATGATGGCTACATAGTTTATCGAGACTTGAGTTATTATGAAATCGCGTCCCCAGATCAGTGCTCAGTACTACTCCCAAAATGTACTTAACTCATATGTTTTTGAAACAAAACTCTTTCTTTGGTTTGAGATAATTACTCAAAACTTAGCTTAAAAGCTCTATTGGAAATCGGTGTCCCTTTTTTCTCAAATGTGAAAAAATTTCAAACTCTTGGGAATACTTAGTTCCCGTATAATCTTTGAACAAAATTTACTCTTACTCTTTACTTAACTCAAAGCTTAAGTCTTAAAACAAAGTTAAAACGTTTGCAAAAGACTTTTGGAAAACTTTTTGAACTCCTTTGACTTAACTCTTAACTTCTTGACTTGACTCTTAACTTTTCTTGAATTGAAGTATGGATTCAAGGTTCATGAACTCATGTTTATGGATGATTTCATGATGTTTAGATGTACCTTAGAGTGTTGGAATCAACTAGAAAACATAGGTATGTTACTAAGGAACTAGTATGGAAAGAAGGGGGGAATGGGAAGAATTGGCGTCCCACGTGGGGCACCAGAGGGAAAGTTTCAGAAGCAAGGTGGGGAGCTCTGGCTGGCGCGGTGCCCCAAGACCCAAACTTCAGAGGTCCCTTCTTGGGGCTCTGAGAGGGGCGACTCCCCAGACCCCTGCCCAGGTGCACTCCGACTTTTCTTGCTCGTTTTTCAATTCTAAACCCCCTAAATCAACTTGGTTCTTTCCCCAAACACTTAGGAGCAACTAAATAAACAATATATGCAAGATCCAACTCAAAATCACACCTAATTACATGAATCAATCTCAAGAAACTTCAACAACAAGAACTTACAAGATTTCAAACGAATAACATCAAGAACTCATAGCATCTTCTTTCAAAACTATACAACTTCGCTGAATTGAATCATGATTGGAGAGTGGGTGAACTAACCCAACGCTATGTGATCTCACATACCTCGTAGGGATCACCCCTTGATGAAATCCACAAGTGATTCTTGCTCCTTCTCTTCTTTTCTCCTCTTCTTTTCTCTTCTCTCAAAACCTAACTTAGTTTTCAAATGCGTAAACTGAATAAGTTCAGTTTAGACCTCAATTAAACTCCTAAAAACGAAATAAAATAATAGGGTAAGAAAGATACAAAAATACCCTTCAAAAATCCGGATTAGACTTTCCTTATTTGCATAACCTAAATTCAAATGGGCATATCTCACTCATACAAACTCGGAATCACGCAAACTCGGAGGTGTTGGAAAGATAATTCCAAGATATTTCCTAAGGTATCTGAAAGCACACCTAAATCATCCTGAGTTAGGATTTATCGTTGTTTGAAGTTGACCAAAAACTCAAACTTAACTTAACTTAAACAAATTTCCAGATTTTCCATTATTTCCAAAAATGACTATATCCTATTTTTAACTCTTCCTAGTTCTTTCAAATAGCGAGGTGTTATAGAACCATATTTGTTTCTCATGAATAGGACCAGAGCGTCGTAAGGTGAGACACTTGGTCGAATGAAACCCTTATCAACAAAAAATCTCTAAACTGCTCTTTTAACTCTTTTAACTCAGCTGGAGTCATTCTATATGGAGGAATAGAAATGGGTTGAGTGTCAGGAAGAATATCTATTCTAAAGTATACTTCTTCCTTAGGAGGCACTGTGGTAGTATCATCTCGAAAGACCTTTGGAAACTCACTCACAACAGGAATTGACTGAATAGGCAGTCACTCGGACTAAGTGATAGATGCACTCCTTAGAAACTAACTTTCTTGCCTTAAGGTATGAAGTGAAACGACACTTACGCACTGCTGGATTACTTCTCTACTCTAAAACTGGCTCATTAGAAAACTAAAACTTGACTACTCAAATTTTACAATGGATTGAGACATAACAAGCATGAAGTCAATCCATACCTAGAATGACATAAAAATCTACCATGTCTAGATCAACTAAGTCAGCAATGGTATCTTTGTGATAGACTCTTTAATTTCTAAAATAGACTCACCAACAAGTGTGGAAACACTAAAGGGTTCAAGAAGTTATTAGGGAGAAACGGCCAACCTCATGGCTACATTGGGAGTCACAAAAGACAAACTCCCACATGGATCAAGTAAGGCATAAACATCCATAGAAAATACTTTAAGCATACCAATGACAACATCTGGAGAGTTCTCCTTATCCCAGAAACTAGACTGTAACATCTCGCAATTTTAAATAAATAGGAAGAAGCCAATAATTGGAAATAGTCATTTTTGGAAAGAATGAAAATCTGGAAATTTTGTTAAGGTTAGGAAAAAGTGAGTTTTTGGTCAACTTCAAATGGACATAACTTCTAGCTCAAGATGAGTTATGAGCACTTCCAGTTACGGTAAGAAAGCTATTGGAATGATCTTTCCAACGCCGTCAATTTTGCGAAATTCCGAGTTATTATGAGAGAGATACGCCCATTGGAAGTTGGGCTATTCAAATAAGGAAATGTTCAATCCGGATTTTTGAAGGGTATTTCAGTCTTTTCCTAATCCAATTAATTAAATTCCTTTTAGTGAATTAATTAAGGGTCTAAACTGAACATGGTCAGTTTTACACTTTTGGAAAAGAGTTAGGGTTTTTAGAGAAGAGGAAGGAAGAGGAGAAAAGAGAAGGAGAAGCAAGGAAATCGTCAAGTTCGTCGAGTTCAGCTTATGGATTTCATTGGGGGTGATCCCTACAAGGTATGTGATATGACATAGCATTGGGTTAGTTCACCCACGCTCCAATCATGTTTTATTTCAGCGAATTTAAGTTCTTCAAAGCTTAGAAATTGAGTTCTTGATGGGTTTGTTGAAGTTCCATTAAATTCTTGATTCGTTGAAATTGTTGAGGAGTTGTTTGATCCAAATCCATGATTTTAGGTTTGATTTTGGGTAGAATCTGATGTACTTTGAACATATAATCGATTCTAAGTGTTTGGGGAAAGAACCCATGGAGTTTAGAGGGTTTAGAGCTAGAAAACGAAGAAGAAGTTTCATCGGTCGAAATTTGGAGGTGCCTCCACGTCGTGGAGCTAGTCCCCTATTTTGAGAAAAGTCATTTCAAATCGCAGAGCGGTCCCAAACCGTTCTTCCTAAAAAGTTATTTTTGAAACCAAAATTAAATGTTTCTCCACGTCGCGCACCCACCCTCAGATATTGATTTTTGGTCTTTTCTCATGTTTAGCTATCTAAATTCATTCCTAAACATAATGAGATCTTTCCTATCACAAATCACGATCCTTGAATCCATAAATTTAATTCAAGGAAAGTTAATAGTCAAGTCAAAAGCAGTCAAGAGTCAAGTTAAGAGAAGTTCATAAAGTTTTCCAAAATTCTTTTTGCAAACGTTTTAACTTTGTTTGAAGCCTTAAGTTGTGAGTTCAGTAAATAGTAGAGTTGAAGTTCATTTCTTCAAAAGTATATGGGGACTATGTACTCCCGAAAGAGTTTAAAATGTTTTCACATTTAAATAAGAACGGAAACTAAGATTTTTAAAAGAGCCTTTGAGCTAGTTTTTCAGTAAAGAGCCTTTGGGCTTGTTTTCAGTTAAAGAGTAAATGCTTTCACAATAAAGCAAGAGGGGAAACTTTGATTTCCAAGATAGCCTTTGAGCTAAGTTGTTGAGCAATTAACTCAAATCACAGAAAGAAGTATGTTTTTAAACATAAAGAGCTAGTATTATATTTTGGAGTAATATTGAGCATCAATATGGGGACGAGCTTGAGTTCAGTTAACTCACGTCTTTATAAACCATGTACCCATCATGGTTAGAAAAGGGTCATACTTTTTAGATGAACCCTTTAATGCTTTTTAGCATAGACTAGTGGATCCACTTAGTGAGTTAGGTCCTATACCCTTGGAAAGGTATAAGATGGTCCTTGGCAGCGTGAGGTAAAATGTTGTATCATCACTATAGCTCTTAAGTAATGGTTGTCGGTTAGAGAAACTCCCACAACTGTATTTTGTATTTTTATATACATCAGATTATCTGTATTTTTACATACATCTCAGAGTTATATGTATCTTTGCATACACACAGAGTTGGCATCATGTTTTTAAACTGCTTTTCTTTATATTACACTTGTTTTAAACTGCTCTATATTTAAATGAGTTCAGTTATGTTGAGTTGAGTTGAGCCAGGTAAGTTCTTCAGTTCCTTTCATATTCTTTTTAAGCCTATATCTTATTTAGCTTTCCAACTCGCATACTCGTACATTCAATATACTGATGCCAATTGGCCTGAATCGTCTTATGATGCAGACGCAGGTAACCAGGATCAACATTCAGCGCATCGTTGATCCAATTGAGCTTCAGAGTTGTTGGTGAGCCTCCTTGCTTTCGGAGGATCCCCTTTTTCATTACTTTATCATTTTAGTTCATTAGGATGTTAGGGGTCTTGTCCCAACATCCATCTCAGTTATTAGAGGCTTCATAGATAGACAGTCGGTTAGTTCATTTGTCTTTATTGTGTTATTGACTTATGTTCAAATTTGAGTTGCCATTTTGGCTAAGTTAAATGTTTATTTTTAAAACATTATGAGTTTAGTTTGAGACAGTTGAGTTATCTTGCATTTGAGTACTTTTTCTTAATGCTTAAAGTCTCCCGCTAAGTAAGTAAGCCAGGAAAAGGGTTCGCTTGGGGTCAACATTGGTTCTCGAATTCCAGTCCCGCCCAGGGTGTAGGCTCGGGGTGTGACAAACTTGGTATCAGAGCATAGATTTCAAGAGTCCTAGGGAGTCTATGAAGTCGTGTCTGTAGAGTCCTAGTTATCAGTGTGAAGCGCGCCATAACTATAATTATGAGGCTGCAACATTTAGGAACTATCTCATTTCTTTCATATTCATTTCGTGCATTAGAGTTTATCTCTAAAAAGTTTCTTTCAAACTCGTTCTTATGCGTAACCATTTGTGAGTTGGACTATTTTTGAGAGTGCTTTCATGGGGCGTTTCTTTCCCCATGAGCTAAGAAAAGCAAAGAGATGGTTGACAATATGAGGAGCAAGATGAGTATGGTTGTTGTTGGGTTGCCTCGTCTGACAACTAAGGAAAGTAATGTTGCAATGCTAAAATGTGACATGGATATAATAAGGCTAATGATCCATGTGCAACAAGTTGATGCGGATAAGCTGAGGGATAAAGAAGAGTTCAAGAATAAGAGGGCTAAGACATAAGAAAATTAATTCGGGCAGCAAAAGAGTAGTGTGAACACGTCTTCTTTCCAACATAAGTAGAAAGGACCTGCTCCATCATCTGCTAGTGCACCTGTACCAAGAACAAATATGAGTACAATAGTCAGAATTTCAAAGCTAGACCTGCGTATTAGCAAGGTACTATGGCACAAGAGGGTACTAAGACTTATGCATGTGCTAAGTATGGTAGGATCCTCTAAGGGGTATGTCGTGATGGCTTCACTAGTTGCTTCAAGTGTGGCTAGAACGGTCATTTTAGGAGAGAGTGTCCTAAGAGTATACAGAGTAATGGTAATGGGGGCAATAGAGCCCACTCTTCTTCAGTTGCTCCACCAGATATAGTTGCATCTAGATGAGCTACTTCAAGGGTAGACGGAGAAGGAAACCGTCTTTATGCTATCACTAGTCGCCAAGAGCAAGAGGATTCACCAGATGTTGTCACTGGTATGATCCAAGTCTTCAGTTTTGATATTCTTCCAGAGCAATATCTTGAGCCCTTCAGTGTTTCTACACCTGTGCGAATTCTATTCTAGTAGAGAGAGTCTATTGTGATTGTAATTGTTTTCGTCAATCACAAGAGTACCATTGCTGATTTAGTTGAGTTAGACATGGTAGATTTTGATGTCATTCTAGGTATGGATTGGCTTCATGCCTGTTAAGCATCAATAGATTGTAGAACTCGAGTAGTCAAGTTCCAGTTTCCAGTGAACCAGTTATAGAGTTGAAGAGCAGTTCATCAGTGCCTAAGGGTCATTTTGTTTCGTACCTTAAGGTGAGAAAGTTAGTTTCTAAAGGTTGTGTCTATCACTTAGTCCGAGTTAATGACTCTAGTGGTGAGATACCTCCTAGTCAGTCAGTTTCAGTAGTAAGAGAGTTTCCAGAAGTCTTTCTAGATGATCTACCCAGAGTCCCTCCTCAGAGAGATAAAAAAATTGGTATAGACATTCAGATACCTGTCCTATCTCTATTCCTCCATATGGAATGGCACCAGCAGAGTTGACAGAGTTAAAAGAGCAGTTGAAAGATCTTTTAGAGAAAGGTTTTATTCGACCAAGTGTGTCACCTTGGGGCTCTCCGATCCTATTTGTGAGAAAGGAAGTTGGTTCCCTTAGAATGTGTATAGATTATCGTCAATTGAAAAAGGTTAGCATCAAGAATAAGTATCCTATTCCGAGAATTGATGATCTTTTATATCAACTTTAGGGTGCTTCTTGTTTTTAGAAAATAGACCTCAGATCAGGGTACAATCAGTTGAGGGTAAGGGAATGTGATATTCCAAAGACAACATTCTGAACCCGTTGTGGTCACTATGAGTTTCTGGTCATGTCCTTTGGTTTGACCAATTTGCCTGAAACATTCATGGACCTTATGAATAGAGTATTTAAACCTTATTTATATATGTTTGTTATCGTCT
The DNA here is from genome assembly GCA_029582685.1 of Solanum piurae. NCBI lineage: Eukaryota > Viridiplantae > Streptophyta > Magnoliopsida > Solanales > Solanaceae > Solanum > Solanum piurae. The sequence continues at coordinate 24,646 of JAJOOO010008583.1, read as the reverse complement.
TCATTACTGACATACTAATCTATTCAAAGAATGAAGAAGATCATGCTAGTCATCTCAGAATAGTTCTCCAGACTTTAAAAGATAGAGAGTTGTATGCTAAGTTCTCTAAGTGTGAGTTTTGTCTTGAATCTGTGGCATTCTTAGGCTACATTGTGTCTGGAGAGGAAAGTAAAGTTGATACTCAGAAGATTGAGGCAGTACAAAATTGGCCTAGACCTACATCTCCAACTGATATTAGGAGTTTCTTGGGTTTGGCTGGCTATTATAGAAGGTTCGTAGAGGGGTTATCATCCATTTCATCCCCTTTGACAAAGTTAACTCAGAAGACAGTGAAATTTCAATGGTCTGAAGCTTGTGAGAAAAGCTTTCAGGAATTGAAAACGAGGTTGACTACTGCCCTAGTTTTGACCTTACCAGAAGGTACTCAAGGTTTTGTCGTATATTGTGATGCGTCCAGAGTTGATATAGGTTGTGTGTTAATACAGAATGGAAAAGTTATAACTTATGCCTCCAGACAGTTGAAAGTTCATGAGAAAAATTACCCATCCCATTATCTAGAGTTGTTTGCCGTACTATTTGCTTTGAAAATATGGTGCCATTATCTTTATGGTGTTCATGTGGATGTGCTCACCGATCACAAGAGTCTTCAGTATGTGTTTACTCAGAAAGAGCTTAATCTCAGACAGAAGAGGTGGTTAAAATTACTCAAAGATTATGACATGAGTATTCTTTATCACCCATTTATCACCCAGGTAAGGCTAATGTTGTTGCTGATGCCTTGAGCAGGTTGTCTATGGGTAGTACCGCGCATTTTGAGGGAGATAAGAAAGAGTTAGCAAAAGAGGTGCATAGACTTGCACGACTAGGAGTTTGACTAATGGATTCCACAGAAGGAGGAGTAGTGGTGATGAATGGGGCTGAATCATCATTAGTGTCAGAAGTAAAAGAGAAGCAAGACCAAGATCCTTTGTTGCTTGAATTAAAGGCAAAGGTTCATAATAAAAATGTATTGGCTTTTGGAACAAGGGGGAGATAATGTTTGAGGTATCAAGGTAGATTATGTGATTGATTTCAAGGGTAATTGACATGATCACCTATCTCTCATTGAGTTTGCTTACAATGATAGTTATCGCTTTAGCATCCAAATGGCTCCTTATGAAGCTCTTTATGGGAGAAGATGCAGATCTCCTATTGGATGGTTTGAAGTTTGTGAGATAGGGTTGATAGGACCACACTTAGTTCATCAAGCTATGGAGAAGGTGAAAGTGATTCAACAGAGGTTGAAAACAGCCCAGAGTCGTCAGAAATCCTACACTAATGTTAGGAGAAGGGAGGTAGAGTTTGAAGTAGATGATTGAGTGTATCTAAAAGTCTCACCCATGAAGGGTGTTATGAGGTTTGGTAAGAAGGGGAAACTTAGTCCCCGGTATATTGGACCTTATCGAATATCCAAGAGGATTGGCAATGTAGCTTATGAGTTGGAGCTACCACAAGAGTTAGCCGCGGTTCATCCGGTGTTTCACATCTCCATGTTGAAGAAGTGCATGGGCGATCCTTCATTGATCATACCAACTGAGAATATTGGGATCAATGATAGCTTATCTTATGAAGAGATTCTTGTTCAGATTCTAGATTGCCAAGTTCGCAAGTTGAGAACAAAAGAGGTAGCATCAGTCAAAGTTCTTTAGAGGAAATGGTTTGTTAGGGAAGCTACTTGAGAAACTGAGGAAGATATAAATAAGAGATATCCACATCTCTTCGAATTCGGTAGAAATTCCAAATTAAGGTACTAATCCATTCTTAAGTATTTATTTATAAGTTGGCATGTTGTTTTGCACTTGCTTGTGAGTGTTGGAACTGAATGTTGCGTGTTACACCCTTATCCTAGTAAGAGTAATCTCATTCGAGGATGACTTTTCCCAAGGGAGAGATATTGTAACATCTCGCAAATTTAAATAAATAGGAAGAAGCCAATAATTGGAAATAGTTATTTTTGGAAAGAATGAAAATCTGGAAATTTTGTTAAGTTCGGAAAAAGTGAGTTTTTGGTCAACTTCAAATGGACATAACTTCTAGCTCAAGATGAGTTATGAGCACTTCCAGTTATGGTAAGAAAGATATTGGAATGATCTTTCCAACGCCGTCAATTTTGCGAAATTCCGAGTTATTATGAGAGAGATACGCCCATTGGAAGTTGGGCTATTTAAATAAGGAAATGTCCAATCCGGATTTTTGAAGGGTATTTCAGTCTTTTCCTAATCCAATTAATTAAATTCCTTTTAGTGAATTAATTAAGGGTCTAAACTGAACATGGTCAGTTTTACACTTTTGGAAAAGAGTTAGGGTTTTTAAAGAAGAGGAAAGAAGAGGAGAAAAGAGAAGGAGAAGCAAGGAAATCGTCAAGTTCGTCGAGTTCAGCTTGTGGATTTCATTGGGGGTGATCCCTACAAGGTATGTGATATGACATAGCATTGGGTTAGTTCACCCACGCTCCAATCATGTTTTATTTCAGCGAATTTAAGTTCTTCAAAGCTTAGAAATTGAGTTCTTGATGGGTTTGTTGAAGTTCCATTAAATTCTTGATTCGTTGAAATTGTTGAGGAGTTGTTTGATCCAAATCCATGATTTTAGGTTTGATTTTGGGTAGAATCTGATGCACTTTGAACATATAATCGATTCTAAGTGTTTGGGGAAAGAACTAAAGGGTTTAGAGCTAGAAAACGAAGAAGAAGTTTCGTCGGTCGAAATTTGGAGGTGCCTCCACGTCGCGGAGCTAGTCCCCTGTTTTGGGAAAAGTCATTTCAAATCGCGGAGCAGTCCCAAACCATTCTTCCTAAAATGTTATTTTTGAAACCAAAATTAAATGTTACTCCACGTCGTGGACCACCCTCAGATATTGATTTTTGGTCTTTTCTCATGTTTAGCTATCTAAATTCATTCCTAAACATAATGAGATCTTTCCTATCACAAATCACGATCCTTGAATCCATAAATTTAATTCAAGGAAAGTTAATAGTCAAGTCAAAAGCAGTCAAGAGTCAAGTTAAGAGAAGTTCATAAAGTTTTCTAAAATTCTTTTTGCAAACATTTTAACTTTGTTTGAAGCCTTAAGTTGTGAGTTCAGTAAAGAGTATAGTTGAAGTTCATTTCTTCAAAAGTATATGGGGACTATGTACTCCCGAAAGAGTTTAAAATGTTTTCACATTTAAATAAGAACGGAAACTAAGATTTTCAAAAGAGCCTTTGAGCTAGTTTTTCAGTAAAGTGCCTTTGAGCTAGTCTTTCAGTAAAGAGCCTTTGAGCTAGTTTTTTAGTTAAGAGCCTTTGGGCTAGTTTTCAGTTAAAGAGTAAATGCTTTCACAATAAAGCAAGAGGGGAAACTTTGATTTCCAAGATAGCCTTTGAGCTAAGTTGTTGAGCAATTATCTCAAATCACAGAAATAAGTATGTTTCTAAACATAAATAGCTAGTATCATATTTTGGGAGTAGTATAGAGCATCGATATGGGGACGAGCTTGAGTTCAGATAACTCACGTCTCTTCTAACCATGTACCCATGATGGTTAGAAAAGGGTCACACTTTTTATATGAACCATTTAATGCTTTTTAGCATAGACTAGTGGATCCACTTAGTGAGTTAGGTCCTATACCCTTGGTATATGATGGTCCTTGGTAGCGTGAGGTAAAGTGTTGTATCATCACTATAGCTCTTAAGTAATGGTTGTCGATTAGTGAAACTCCACAACAGTATTTTGTATTTTTATATACATAAGATTATTTGTATGTTTACATACATCTCAAAGTTATATGTATCTTTACATACACACAGAGTTGGCATCATATTTTTAAACCGCTTTTCTTTATATTGCACTTGTTTTAAACTGCTTTATATTTAAATAAGTTCAGTTATGTTGATTTGAGTTGAGCCAGGTAAGTTCTTCAGTTCCTTTCAGATTCTTTTCAAGCCTATATCTTGTTTAGCTTTCCAATTCGCATACTCGTACATTCAATGTACTGATGCCAGTTGGCCTGCATCATCTTATGATGAAGACGCAGGTAACCAGGATCAGCATCCAACACATCGTTGATTCAATTAAGCTTCAGAGATTTTGGTTAGCCTCCTTGCTTTCGAAGGATCCCCTTTTTCATTACTATATCATTTTAGTTCATTAGGATGTTGGGGGTCTTATCCCAACATCTATCTCAGTTATTAGAGGCTTCATAGATAGACAGTCGGTTAGTTCATTTGTCTTTATTATGTTATTGACTTATGTTCAGATTTGAGTTGCCATTTTGGCTAAGTTAAATGTTTATTTTTAAAACATTATGAGTTCAGTTGAGACAGTTGAGTTATCTTGCATTTGAGTACTTTTTCTTAATGCTTAAAGTCTTTCGCTGAGTAAGTAAGTCAGGCCAAGGGTTCACTTGGGGCCAGTAATAGTTCTCGAGTGCCAGTCCCGCCTAGAGTGTAGGCTCGGGGTGTGACATAGACATAGCATACAAATGGTTTACTCCTTCGCCTGTCCCTAAAGTAGCTTCTCTCAGAGCAGATTTGTTTATTGGAGCCGTTGAAGAAGTATGGATTATGTTTCCCCCCGTACCCTGATTTTCTTAGGGAACTCTCTCATAAAATGACCTATATGACCACACTTAAATCATCCATTGGAGCCATCACGACACACTCCTGGGTGGTTTCTACCACACTTAGCACATGTGGGGTCCAAGTAGCTCCTTATGACACATTACCCTGAGACTTAGTAGGTTGAGCTCTGAAATTTATGATTTTGGTGGTCATTCTTGTTCCTTGGTGCAGGTGAATTAGCTGATGATGGAGCAGGTCCTGATGATTTCTATTGAAATGATGACTGATTCTCATTTTCTTTCTCATTTTCTTTCTTCTACAGGCAAGTTTCATGACTTTTGGTCTTGGTCCTTTTGTTGTGAAACTCTTCTCCATCCTTTAACTTATATTCCTCAACCTATTGTATATGAATCATAATTTTGGCTATGTGATGTGCCACGAAATCGTGGCATATTTGATGTTTAATAACTATGAACTAATACTGGAATTAAGTGATATGTTGGGAATATTTGATGGGTTTGTTAATTATGTAGGCAGAATCTGGGTTGTACATAAAAAGAAGCAGAATTGATGTCGACCAAAGTGAAGTTCACGGCCAATGTAACGAATCGTTAACTTCATAACAGTCAGTGGTTGAGCTCGTGAAAGTGGGGCAGAATTGGGCCTTGAGAAGATGAAGAGCAAGAACAACCAAGTGAAGATCACGGAGGGGTATACGGGCCGTTGTTCTTACCACGGACCGTGGTACCTACCGTGAAGCTGAACCAATATAAAAGCAGGAAAGAGTTGAAAGAAGGTTGAAGCCCAAGTGAAGACCACAGATGACTTCATGGGCCGTGGTCCTCACTACGGACCGTGGTAGATCTCGTGGTACATTTTCCAGTGACCAAGTTTGAAGACCCACTCTGGGGAAGCTCCAAGGCAAGACCACGGAGGTCTTCACGGACTGTGAAGACCTTGACGGGTCGTGGTAGTGGCCGTGACAAGGCCCGACAATTCAGTCCTAACTTGATTAGGACTCATTTTAAACATTCTATTTTTGAATTACTTTAGGTCGTTTTGAAGGGACGATTCATTATCTGATTTTTTGGGGGAAAAAAATAAGAACGGAGGCTTACTTTGAGTTTGAGATTTTGGGATTCAGATTATTGTCATCGGTTGGAAGTTGTTCATTTCGATCTTGATATTATCAAGTGGTTGTTGATTTACCAGTTATTTTCGTAAGTACCTCTTAACATGTTTTCATTATCCAGTATTGATTCTTTGTGTAAAAACATGTGTGGCTAAACGTCACGACTGGGTGTGTGGGATCTATGATGACATTTTAGTTGCAATTTTGTAAAATGAGTAAAAGGCAATCTTTGTTTACAACTTGCAGTTTACAACTTTCATTATCATTTTAGTCTATTGAGTGCACGCTTTAGACAGGCCTGTATCTAGTGTTTGTTCGAGAGAAAAGCATTATTTGGGAAAAAGCTAAACTAAGTTTACGAATTGAAGTTAAAGTTGGATTTCGAGAGAAAGGATCTTTAACACCATATCAAATTAAGCGAATTCCAATATCAATAACACTTTAAGTTTGAGAGAATTAGAGTGAATATTATCTGATTAGGCTGATAAGCATTAGATTTATTTAATTCGTAAAGGTTCTATAAACCTTGATTTACCTGACACTAAATTTATGGGAGATCGAGCATTATAATCGATGTCATAGTGAACACAAAACCTGGTTTCCTTAAATTGATTGAATCAACTTACAACAAGATCTTTTGTGAACTGCATAACTAAGTTTTACTAGAATACTTTTCAATCAGACCCAAATTTACTTTCCTTGTTAATTGTTTAGGAAATAATAACGACAATTGAGTAAAAGCGACAGTGAAACTTTATCTGTAAAGAAATTCTCTGTGGGATCGACCTCAACTCTGGTTGGGTTCTATATTTTGATAATGACTGTTCACATTCCTTATATGGGGTGTAAGTTTGGACGTATCAATTATTGGCGCCGCTTCCGGGGAATTTCAATTCAGAAGTGTTTTACTAGCTTCTATTTAATTTGTAGTTATATTTCCTAATTTTACGTTTTGTTCTGTGTTTTTGTGTCTTTCAGGTGAGTGCTACTGTGTATGCCAAGTACCAGGAGTAAAGGAGTTCCATTGATCCCTTACGACTCAGAACTCGAAAAGACTCTTCAAAAAATGGTGAATGCACAAGAACTGGAGGCACAAAGACAAGGTTGGGACTAGAAGCTGAAGCCGCTGCAAGAGGTGTTCAGCAGAACGGCGGTAACAACCAACCTAGGGTGGTAGATGAGAATAGATGAGTGGATGGATTGATCCCTCCCCAGCGCCAACCAATAGCTCCAAGAGGTAGAGCTCAGCATCCAACGCACATGATGTATGATGAAGATGACGCAGACTTGGATGGAGTTGGAGCCACTGGAGCGATAGTGTTACCTGCACTACCTCCAGGTGTTAAGTTCACAATCACCAGCACTATGATTCAATTGTTGAACCTTAAAGGTATGTTTAGGGGTGCAACTAGTGATGATGTGAATCAACACTTGATGAACTTTGTGGCTATCTGTAAGTCACAAGAGATTCCTGGGGTAAACCAAACAACAATGAGATTGAGGCTGTTTCCATTGTCTCTTACTGGAGAGGCGACTAACTGGTTGAATGAGATGCCAGATCCATCAGAATTTGGAATGAGTTGAAGAAATCTTTCCTGGAATGATTCTTCCCAGAATCAAAAGAGTTGCAGATGAAGGACGAGATTAGTACACATAAGCAGCTACCAGAAGAAGCAATGCATGATACTTGATGGAGGTTCAGCAAAAAATTGAAGAAATGCCCCAACCATGATCTTACCGAAAGTCATCTTAAACAGGCCTTTTATAGGTCTCTGAATTATGTTACTAAACCTGTTGTTGATGCAGTTTGTGGAGGCTCATTTATAAGGAAGCCATTTGCAGAGAGCATACAACTATTAGACAGGTCTCAAAGAACAACAGAGCATGGTACACTAGAGATGCAGAGGTAGGAGAGCTTGGGTATACATTTGAGCTTTCAGCTGAACAAAGAAAGAGAGAAGAAGAAAGGGACCAAGACATGGCACATATGAGGACTCAAATACACTTGCTCACAAAGCACATTGTTGCCAAGTCTGAAAAGGTGAATGATGTGGGACAACATAATAGGTATGAAGATCAGGATCTTGGCATTGATGAAGAAGCTAACTATTTGGGGAATCAAGGAGGTTTCCGGAATTATAACTCTGGAAATTAGGGTTACAATTCTGGAAATGCAGGTCGGAGTTATGCTAGAGATGGTCAGTATAAAAGGCCAGCAAATAGAGATCAAGGAAACTGGCAAAACAGAGAGGGGTATAAGAATGACCGCAGTGGTGTATATGTACCTCCAGGTAATAGAGACCGGGCGAGTGGTAGTTCTAGCGGGTCTAAGCTTGAGGACATGATGGCTAAGGTACATCAGAAGGTTGAGTCAACCGATGCAGGGGTGAAAGAAATGAGAGGTGATTTCTCGAGCATGAGTCAGTTGGTGGACTCCCACACCACTTCCATTAAACAAATAGAGCAGCAGTTGGGGCAACTCTCAACCTCAATGAATCAGAGAAAGAACGGATCACTACCAAGTGATACCATTCAAAATCCCAAGAAGGACGGATACTGCATGGCCATCGCCACCAGGAGTGGTAAAGTTTTTTCTGACCCTATTTCTGCAGATACCAAGTATGAACAGGTCTTGGAGAAAGGTAGTAGAGAGGAGGATGAGAATATACAGGTAGATGATCTTGGAGAGGCTCAACAATCTCAACCTAAAGCACAACCTTCGAGAGGAAAAGAGAAAGAGGTTCAGGAATATCTGCCCTTACAGCAGATTCTCAGGCCACTTCCTCCTTTCCCTCAAAGGCTCAAAAAGAAAGCTGAAGGTGGAAAGTTTACGAAATTCATCACCATGTTGAAACAACTTTCAGTAAACATTCCATTGGTTGAAGCCCTAGAGATTCCAGGATATGCCAAGTTCATGAAAGACTTGGTCACCAAGAAAAGAGCTGTAAGTCATGATTTCTCTAACGATGTTCATCATTGCAGTACCATTGCTACTAGATCTCTAGTGCAGAAAAAAGATGATCCATGTGCATTCACAATACCATGCACCATTGGGTCAATCAAGTTTAAAAAAGCTTTATGTGATATGGGAGCTAGCACAAATTTGATGCCTTTAGCCATTTACAAAAAGTTAGGTTTGGGAGTACCAAAACCTACAGCAATGAGATTGATGATGGCTGATAGGTCAGTAAAGAGGCCAGTGGGAATCCTGTGTGATGTACTGGTAAAGGTGGACACTTTCATCTTTCCAGCTGATTTTGTGATTCTGGATTGCGAAGTGGATTTTGAGGTTCCCATAATCTTGGGAAAACCCTTTTTGGCCACGGGAAGAGCTTTAGTGGATGTTGAGAGAGGAGAGTTGAAGTTCAGACTCAACACAGATGAGGTAAGGTTCAATATTTGGAGGTCAATGAAACAACCACGAGATATGATTGTGATATCTGCAATAGAGATAGTCATTGATGAAGACATGAGGCTACCCATAGAAGAGAGAATGGTTGTTGAAACATTAGCAACAGTACTGATGAACTTTGATGCTGATTTCCGATCTGACTATGTAGAGACCGTGAATACCTTACAGGGTATGGGAGCACATTCGTATGCTCCAAAGAAATTGGATTTGGACTTGAAAAATAGGCCAAGCCCTCCAGCGAAACCATCCATTGAGGAGCCACCAGTGTTAGAGTTGAAACAGTTACCCACTCACCTTAGGTATGTATTCTTGGGTACTAATAACACTTTACCTGTGATATTGGCTGCAGATTTGAATGAAGAGCAGGTACAAGAGGTGGTCAAGGTGCTAAAAAGATACAGAAGAGCCATTGGATGGACCATTGCTGATATAATTGGGATACCTCCAGGTATTTGCACGCATAAGATCCAGCTTGAGGAAGACTGCAACCCGAGTATTGAACACCAACGAAGGTTGAACCTACTTATGCAAGAGGTAGTTAAGAAAGAAATAATCAAATGGTTAGATGCTGAGGTGGTCTACCGTATCTCTGATAGCCACTAGGTCAGTCTAGTGTAATGTGTGCCTAAAAAGGGAGGCATGACTGTGGTGGCAAATGCCAAGAATGAATTAGTCCCGCAGAGACTGGTCACTAGATGGCGAGTGTACATGGATTACAGGAAGATGAACAAGTGGACTTTGAGGGATCATTTCCCCATGCCTTTTATGGACCAGATGCTTGACAGGTTGGTAGGTAAATGATGGTACTGCTTTTTAGATGGATACTCTGTCTACAACCAGATATCAATTGCACCCGAAGATCAGGAAAATACTACCTTCACATGTCTTTATGGCACCTTTGCGTTTAAACGCATGCCATTTGGACTATGTAATGCACCAGCCACATTTCAAAGGTGTATGATGTCCATCTTTTCAGACATAGTTGAGGACACTCTAGAGGTATTTATGGATGACTTCTCTGTAGTAGGCGATACTTTTGATAACTGTTTGTTGAATCTTAGCAGGGCTTTACAGAGATGTGAGGAAACCAACTTAGTGCTAAATTGGGAGAAGTGCCACTTCATGGTAAAAGTGGGCATAGTCCTTGGACACAAGGTATCACAGAAAGGAATTGAGGTCGACAAGGCAAAGATTGAGGTGATTGAAAAATTACCTCCGCCAATCTGTGTGAAGGGTGTTCGAAGCTTCATAGGACACGCCGGATTCTATAGGCGTTTCATCAAAGACTTGTCAAAAATTGCACACCCCTTGTGCAATCTTTTAGAGAAGGAGGTGAAATTTGTCTTTGATGAGACATGCCTTAAAGCTTTTGAGTGCCTAAAAGAGAAACTGATTTCAGCACCAGTGATTATTGGCCCAGACTGGGCGGAGCAATTTGAGGTGATGTGTGATGCTAGTGGGACTGCGTTAGGAGTTGTGTTGGGACAAAAGCACAACAGGATGTTCCATCTAATTTACTATGCTAGTAAGTCGCTAAATGGGGCACAGCGAAACTACACATTCACTGAACAGGAACTATTGGCTGTAGTGTATGCTTTTGAAAAGTTCAGAGCTTATCTTCTGGGAACTAAAGTGATAGTTCACACAGACCATGCTGCTTTGAGATATCTCATGGAAAATAAAGATACCAAGCCTACATTAATCCGATGGGTATTGCTTCTCCAAGAGTTGGACTTCGAAGTGAAAGACAGGAGAGGTTGTGAGAACCAGGTAGCTGATCACCTATCTAGGTTGGAAGCTGCGAAGAAGGAAGAACTTGAGCTCGATATAGATGACACATTCCCGGATGAGAAGGTATTAGATGCTACTATTGACCTTTTTCCTTGGTTTGCTGACTATGCTAATTTTCTGGTCAGTGATTTAATGCCTGAGGGACTAACATATCAGCAAAGGAAAAGGTTCCTCCATGATGTAGACAAGTACTTTTGGGATGAACCATATCTGTACAGGGTGTGTGCTAACAATATAGTTAGGCGATGTGTTCCGGAAGCCGAAATGTTGCACAGTTTGGAGGCCTGTCACTCATCTCCAGTTGGTGGTCATCATGGTGGTGCTCGAACAGCTCACAAGATACTTCAGTGTGGGTATTACTGGCCTACAATTCATCAAGATGCAGTGGATATAGTAAGGAGCTGTGATGTGTGACAGCGGCAAGGAGCCATCTCTCGGATCCATGAGTTACCCATGACACCTATTCTAGAGGTGGAATTGTTTGATGTGTGGGGTATTGACTTCATGGGTCCCTTTGTGAGTTCATATGGGAAGAAATATATACTGGTGGATGTGGACTATATGTCCAAATGGGTTGAAGCTGTTGCATTACCTGAGAATGATGGAAAGAGTGTCGCTGGGTTCTTGAAAAAGAACATCTTCTCAAGGTTTGGAACACCTAGAGCCATTATCAGTGATGGTGGGTCTCACTTCTGCAACAAAGTCTTTAGTGCACTTCTAACCAAGTATGGAGTAAAACAACACTAGGTGGCAACACCTTATCACCCACAGACGAGTGGTCAAGAGGAAGTTTCCAACAGGGAAATTAAAACAATCTTGGCAAAAACAGTGAATGCCAACAGGACAGATTGGGCACGGAAGCTAGATGATGCCCTATGGGCATATCAGACAGCTTTCAAGACACCTATTGGTATGTCTCCATATCAATTGGTGTTTGGAAAGGCGTGTCATCTGCCAGTTGAGCTTGAGCATAGAGCACTCTGGGCGTTGAAGAAGCTGAATCTAAATTGGAGCAAAACCGCAAACTTGAGGCTAGATTAGATCAATGAGATGGATGAGTTCCGTCTGAGGGCCTATGAGAGGGCTGCACTATATAAGGAGAGGATGTAGCTATATCATGACAAGCATATTAAGAAAAAGAGCTTTACTCCTGCTGATTTGGTGTTACTTTTCAACTCCAGACTGCGTCTGTTTCCAGGAAAACTGAAGTCTAAATGGTCTGGACCTTTTAAGGTCACACAGGTTTTTCAATCTGGTGCTATTGAATTGGAAAATGAGAAAGGCGAGAGGTTCAAAGCTAATGGTCAGCGAATCAAAGAATATTTGGGTGCTCCTGAGGATGTGAAAATTGTGGAGGAATGTAAACTTGATGAAGTCTGAGTAATCAAGTAACTTGCGTCGCGCCGAGACATTAAATTATGCGCTGCTTGGGAGGCAACCCAAGATGTAATTATATTAGGTATGTTCTCGTTTTCCTTATTTTTCTTTATTTTTATAGAATCATTGTGTGTTGAGGTGTGCAAGAGAGAATAAGGGGGAAAATGCAGAAATTGGTGCAGACTGAACTTCACGGTCAGTATCACGATCCGTCAACCGGAGGACTAAATTTTGAAGCTACTGGAAATTGCATAAAATAGGGTTTACGGAGGGGTTTACGGTCCGTTATATATTGTACGAGCCGTCTAACCTCTCGTGAACCTCAGGTAGGAATTTCAGTTCCAAGTCAACATCATGGATAGTTTCACGGACCGTGATTCCTTTTACGGGCAACTTCACGATCCGTCGTCTGCACCAAGGTAAGTTTCTTTTCTAGGGTAATATCACGAAAAAATCCACGGACTGTGATATCTTCCACGAGAAGTTTCACGGCCCGTAATCTACTACCCAGTAACACCGATGACCCGACCCGACCTGCGCGTAACCTAACTCATAAATTAAAACGTATTTATTGATTCCAAAGGGCAAAACGTCAATTTATCTCTTTTTCTCCTCCATAATGGTTATCTAAGGAAGAATTGATCATCATTCATAAATAAATCCTACATCTACCCAAGAATCCAAACCCTAAATGTTCAGTTGTGAAAGTGTGTCCAGCTATTTCCCAATTTTGGTTTCTTCAATCCAAGTAAGTTGAGTTTCAATGGTTTGCACCGTTACATCTTGTCTATAATGACTTCGATTTTCTTGACTTCAGTATGCATTTGTGATGATTAATTGCTAAACTATTACTTAATTGGAGTAAGTAAGTCGAAATTGGAAATTTGTAGTTATTCTTGTGTGTTGGTCGATCACAGGGGGTCAAATTTGTAGGTCAGGTGGTGAAATTTAAGTTACTTAATTTAGTTGAATAAGTAGGAGAGTAGGATTTAAAGTATGAGAAGATCTTGTATTTGTACAACAATGGGGATTAAGTGCAAAAATTTGATGTTGGGAAGAAGGTGACTGACCTATTGCCCAGTGTAAGACTACGGTAGGTTGTACGGACCGTGGAAGACATTACGGGTCGTGCAACTTGTCGTAGACCACACTTGAAAATCAACCAAGCCTTCTGTGGTCCTCAGTTAAAGTTCACAGGCAGTATAACGGACCGTGGTTCACTCCATGGGTCGTGAAACCTTCTGTTAACATCCCTTTGGTTAAATGGCCAACAATTCCTTTTACACTCTGATCCTGTTTAAACTCCACAATGGACATCACGGTCCGTAGTTTATACCACGGCTCGTTCAAGTGCTCGTAGAGTTCCCTTGTTTGTTTTTTAATTTTTTTTTAGGTATTTAGTTTTTGTTAGTATTATGATTCTGTGGCCCTTCCCGATGATAGATTAGGTGATGGCATTCTTAAGGCAAGGTGTCACGATGATATTACACAGGGGAAGTTTGAGTACCCGCTAGTTTGTCGTTTTATTAATGATTGTACTGAATTGGTGTTTTGCTTCTCAGGTATAATGGGTCCCAGAAGAAAGAATGCTAACAAACCTGCTCCTGTCACCGCTTCACAATCAGAGGGTCATGATGACTCCGAAGCGAGTGGGTCTGAGGTGCAAATAAATGTTACACCTAAAGATCACTCGCCTCGGGCTAGGAGAGCTATTCTCTAGGACTCTCCTCCTCAATCTGAAGAGAGAGGTAGTAGTTCCGAGAATGGGGAAAACTCGGGAAGTCAAACTGATACTGCTGCTGGTAACCAATCTACAGATGACTCGGGGGACAGTGCTGAATCTGAAAGCGGTTCTCAGGCTGACAAAAGTACTTCTCCACCTGTGGCTACCACATAAGATGAAACTGGAGTACGAGAGGAAACAGTTAATAGAGAGGATGAAGAGGAAATCACTGATGATGATACCATGGTGATGTATGTGAACGCTCAGGAACCTAACCCTGCATTGAGACCACAACTGATTGCTTGTTATCGCTCAATGTGGACTGTCAACAGGTCTAAAGAGTTCTTCGATAATGGTATTGTGAATAAAACTGAGGGCTTCAAGAATCGAGAAATTATTCTTGAGACTAGGGTGGTGGTAGCTGATGTCAAAGCATTCTCAGACATCTATCAGATATTTCAACTCCATCAGTTCGATTGGATGGACAATGCACCTAGTGAATACTCTAGCCACCTGACCAGAGAATTTTATTCCTCGTATGCAGCTACATTGATGAATTTTGCTGCAGATACAGAGACCACGAAGCGTGGACAGAAAGACTTGGATAGTACCTGGGGTCCACTCAACTCAATCATAGTTAGGGGTAAATCAATAGATATTTTTGAGGCATTGATTAACAGAATATTGTATGGCCCAGAATACTCTGCACCCATTTTAGTTGGCCTTTTCGAGGGCAAACATCATGAGGTCACCAGTAATGCTACAATGGAAGATCAGACTTCTCCAGAAAGGGTTTTACGCTGGATTGCGAAGCAAATTGCCATAGATGGGGAAAATGCAGGTTGGGTCACTACAACTCCAACACTTATCACTAAAGCTTTGCTGTCTTTTCCGGCCAAGGTTAGGTGGGCTGTTGTTCGAGCGCAATTGAGGCCGACAGCTAATGATAACACTTTGTCCCCTTCCCTGGCCTCGTTAGTAACATGTCTTATGGTAGGTTACCCGGTCAATGCAGGACAAATAATAGCAATCGAGATGAAAGACAGGGCGCTAAATGAGAGAGCTGCACTTCTTTTTCCCTGTCTGATAGGGAAATTATGCCGAGGAGCGGATATTCCTCCGAATAGCCTAGTTGATAGATGGGGTGAAACATTCAGACTAACCTAGGTTTCAAAAATCAAGGATGTCGCGAACCATCTCTTTGGCGCGAAATCTGCCGCTGTGGGTACTTTAGTAATTGTTCCACATGTCCCACTTGATATCCCCCAGGCAAGTAGAGATCCAGAACAGGGAGAGTCATCACAACCGTCCACAGAGGCACCACCACCTCCAGCTTCAGCCTCCCAGACTCCAGGTACCTTTGTCACAATCCCTATGTTTTTTCTTGAGAATTTGGTTGCAAATCAGCGCCAGACCAGGACATTGGTAGACCAGATTGTGCTCCGGATGTCCCAGCTGATAGAGACAAAGGTATTAGCTGCGAAAAAGGAGATCAAAGATGAGATGAAGACGGAACTATCAGTCCTAAAGGACAGAATGGATGGTTTGGGGAACCTTGTTCAGGATCGCTTCCAGGCTATCGGTTCAGCAGATACTGAAGAGTTCAGAGCCCATTTGGCCGAGATGCGCACTCAGCTTGCTAAGCTGGCTGAAAAGACAGCACAGGTGCCCACTCCAGTCATGCCAGAGTTGTTGATACAAATTTTAAGTCAGGCACCATCCACTCAAACACTCGATGATCTTTGGGGAGCACCTCCAATAAGTAAATCCAGTAAGAGAAAACACATAGCTGGAGAACTTGATGAGGAGACCCCTACTGACCCAGCTAGAGAGGCAAGAAGGCACGAAAAGAGAGCTCTTAGAGCATCAAAGAGGGAAGCTAGGGAGAAGGAAACCCTTGAACAACAACAACGAGATGCAACCTTAGTTGGAACTTCTAGTAGTGGCGCACTTGTTTCGCCTAATGAGGACCACACTGATCATGTACCGAGATTTGAGAGTGCACCCATTGATAAGGGTGCCAATGCTGATTCGACTACCGGCGTCTAGAGCGCCGTAGGTATGACTCCTCCTCCTAGCCTGTGTATTTGATTGTTTTATATCGACTTTGAGTACAAAGTCCTTTTTATTTGGGGAGGGGGGTGGTCAGCAACCGGCCATAACTGTTAGAAAATGGAGGTTGTCTCTTTGTATTAATGTTTTGGGTGTTTTATGTATTGAGTTGTGCAGCAGCTACTCTGTGAATATTGAGGACCTGAATCTGAGTTTGACTGTTAGGATCTTTAGATGACATCGTAGATACTGATATGTTGAAAGTGGCTAATCTGACCAATTAATTGGTGAACCAAGAAACTAATAAAATGCAATCTTGTGTAGTGTGTGAGTAAGTTTTGATTGAAGTCTAACACTAGGAGCAGAAACTAGAACTTGCCTAAGTAGTCTTGCTTGAATCTGAACATAACCGGATAGGAAAGGATCAGTAGGTCATTTTTGTTAAACCAGTAAAAAGCCAAAAATAAAAGAACCAAATGAAAAGCTTATCACTTGAACCCAATTTGAGCCTTAAATCAGTCTTTGTTCTTACCCAACATATATCAAATCCTTGGTTCTCCGAAGGTACACGATATCACAACTCAGGCAAAAAGCCTAAGTTGAGGGTGATTGCAATCCAAACAGAAAGAAAAAGGGAAAAAGAAGGGTCAACCAGTGAGCTGAGTCAAAATAAATAAATAGCTACTGGGTCGAGTTGAAATAAAGAAAAAGAGAGAATCACTCAGAAAAGAGTATGTGAAAACAAAACTTTAGGAAACCAAGGAATTAGTCACTCACGAAACCAAATATCCATTCCCTAGCCCCGAGTCTATGTTACAAGCAAATAAAGTCCTACAATGATCCTATTCCGAGTGTTTGAAAGAGAAAGTGCAGAAAGCAAGGGCAAGCCTATGGTAGTTTGTTGTTAGTGTTAGAAGTTTATTGAGAGCGTGAGCGTAGTACTCAGTCCCTACCATTATGAGCGAGAAACTTCTTTGGTGTGAGGACACAGTGGTTGCATTTGGAAGTAGATTGTGTAAGCTGATAATTCGCAAGTATAAGCCTGATTGACTGTGAATAATGAGATGTCATGTACTGATCCTTACATGTTAGATTCAGAGGTCTGGGATACAAATGATACTTGAAATAGTTGTTGCGTAGTGTCATAAATCTGGAAATGAATTGAGGGCTGATTGTATTTTTTTGTTTTCTCATCACTTGAGGACAAGTAATGGTTCTAAGTTGAGGGTGTTGATGTGCCGCGAAATCGTGGCACATTTGATGCTTAATAACTATGAACTAATACTGGAATTAAGTGATATGTTGGGAATATTTGATGGTTTTGTTAATTGTGTAGGCAGAATCTGGGCTGTAAAGAAAAAGAAGCAGAACTGATGTCGACCAAAGTGAAGTTCACAGCCAATGTAACGAACCGTTAACTTCATAATAGTCCGTGGTTGAGCTCGTGAAAGTGGGGCAGAACTGGGCCTTGAGAAGATGAAGAGCAAGAACAACCAAGTGAAGATCACGGAGGGGTATACGGGCCGTTGTTCTTACCATGGACCATGGTACCTACCGTGAAGCTGAACCAGTATAAAAGCAGGAAAGAGTTGAAAGAAAGTTGAAGCCCAAGTGAAGACCACGGGTGACTTCACGGGCCGTGGTCCTCACTACGGACCGTGGTAGATCTCGTGGTACATTTTCCAGTGACCAAGTTTGAAGACCCACTCTAGGGAAGCTCCAATGCAAGACCACGGAGATCTTCACGAATCGTGAAGACCTTGACGGGTCGTGTCAGTGGCCGTGACAAGGCCCGACAATTCAGTCCTAACTTGATTAGGACTCATTTTAAACATTCTATTTTCGAAGTACTTTAGGTCATTTTGAAGGGAAGATTCATTATCTAATTTTTTTGGGGAAAAAAATAAGAACTGAGGCTTACTTTGTGTTTGAGATTTTGGGATTCAGATTATTGTCATCGGTTGGAAGTTGTTCATTTCGATCTTTAGATTATCAAGTGGTTGTTGATTTACCAGTTATTTTCGTAAGTACCTCTTAACATGTTTTCATTATCCAGTATTGATTCTTTGTGTAAAAACATGTGTGGTTAAACGTCACGACTGGGTGTGTGGGATCTATGATGACATTTTAGTTGCGATTTCGTAAAATGAGTAAAAGGCAATCTTTGTTTACAACCTATAGTTTACAGCTTTCATTATCATTTTAGTCTATTGAGTGCATGCTTTAGACAGGCCTGTATCTAGTGTTTGTTCGAGAGAAAAGCATTATTTGGGAAAAAGCTAAACTAAGTTTACGAATTGGAGTTAAAGTTGGATTTCGAGAGAAAGGATCTTTAACACCATATCAAATTAAGCGAATTCCAATATCAATAACACTTTAAGTTCGAGAGAATTAGAGTGAATATTATCTGATTAGTCTGAGAAGCATTAGATTTATTTCATTCGTAAAGGTTCTGTAAACCTTGATTTACCTGACACTAAATTTATGGGAGAGCATTATAATCGATGTCATAGTGAACACAAAACCTAGTTTCCTTAAATTGATTGAATCAACTTACAACAAGATCTTTTGTGAACTGCATAACTAAGTTTTACTAGAATACTTTTCAATCAGACCCAAATTTACTTTCCTTGTTAATTGTTTAGGAAATAATAATGACAATTGAGTAAAAGCGACAGTGAAACTTTATCTGTAAAGAAATTCTCTGTGGGATCGACCTCAACTCTGGTTGGGTTTTGTAATTTGACAACGACCGTTTACATTCCTTATATGGGGTGTAAGTTTGGACGTATCACTATGTCCACGTCCTTCATTAACAAAGCCGCCTTACCTTTCTTACTCGATAATTGGGATATCCTGGGCCCGAATAAACTCATCATAATTCTCATATCCGCCACAATCTCCAGAGCATAGCGGGATAGCTGAGTAAACTAAAGGTTGTACTTCTACACACACATTGCTTCCTATTTCAGATTCAGAAACTCTCTCCCAAGAAAGGAATCTCAAACACATCCCAGCCCAAAACTGGTTCCCCCTCTACCCTGTTCTTCTTCAATTGATAATACCATATCCAATCAACACTTTTGAGCTGATATGAGGCTAACTCCACAAACTCTGTATCAGCACCACGCATGACCTCAAATACTTTCTGAAGCTGTTCCATAAAGTTCTTCGGATCCTTAGTGATATTCAACCCTATGAAATTTGGGGGATGCATTCTAAAAACTAACAGATTCTAGATGTTTTAGACACATCCTGACGATCCACTCCTTGTTGACCAGCCTGATTTGCCACAACCTGAGTCAACATCTGAATGACATTCCTGAACTCAGTATTGGTGACATCTCCTTGTTGGGGTTGAACTTATAGTGCATTAGGAGCTTCTTGACCTTGAGTATTAGCATTCCTCCAAGTGGGACGTAAAACAACTCTTCATGGAGGTATGATCTTTAAAGACACACATAAGTATGAGTTAGAAGAAACATTTATAGAGTCGAACTCTATTTCACAAACATGAGTAAGAAGGAAGTGAAAGTTCCTAAATGACTTAGCTTTCTCATTATAGATGTGACACTCTTCACACCGATAAGAAGGACTCTTCTAGACATGTCTTCATAGACATCCTAGGACTTTCAACTCTACCCTCTGATACCAAGTTTGTAACACCCCGAGCCTACTCCCTGGACACAGCCGACACTCGAGAACTATTTAAGTTCCCCAAATGAGCACTTAGTCTGCCTGACTAATTAGTGGAAGACTTACTCAAGTGATAATATGCTTAGAAATATAATTTAGAACATTCAAACTCAAAGCAAATACTTAACTCAAACTATCTGTAAAATACTCAATAATGTAGGTATAATACTCAATAATGTAGGTATAATAGTTTGCAAAATATCTCAAGGAAAAGTAAATACTGAGAGACTCCTCAACTCTATCTATCTATGAACCTTCTACAGTTCAACATGAATGTCGGGACAAGACCCACGCATCCTACAATGACTATACTGAAAATAAAAGTGGAGTCCTCCAAAATGGAAGGAGGCTCACCCAAAGCTAACTAGAGTGCAAAGTGATCTCAATGAAGTGCTTGTTGTTGATCATGAACACGTGCATTTGCATCATTAGAAGATGCAGGTCGAATGACATCAATACATTCAATGTACGAGTATGTAATAAAACTGAATGAATAAATAACTAAACCGATAAGGCTGGAAGAAATACTCAACTCAATACAAAGCAATAATAAGAGATGAAATATTTTGAAAGGTTCATACATAAAAGATGTCAACTCAAGGATATATATATATATCCTTAAAAGGATGAACTCCTAACTTGAATGTTAAATTACTATAATATCCCTCCCTAATTTAGGTTGTGACTTTTTTGATGAGTTGTGACTTTTGCGATAAATTGTGACTTTTTTCAAAGGGTTGTGATTTTTCGATGAGTTGTGACTTTTCCAAAGAGTTGTGACTTTACCAAAGGGTTGTAACTTCTCGGAATGGTCATGACTTTTAAGATAAGACACAAAAAATATTTGATCATACTACATGTTGTTGACTATAAATAGAGGGGCTTCCTCTCATTTTTCAACCACAATTTGTTTAGTCTTCTACTCTTCTTCTTCTTCTTCTTCTTGCATTTAAAAAAAATCGTGTGATTTATTGTCGTTGAGTGAGTTCGAAGTATATCGGAATATGATGAGGTACAATTATTATGATGAAGTAAATTATTCTTTCGTAAGAGGGTATATTCCATAACCTCGAGTACTTGAGGAAAATATTTTTGATGATATAATAATTATTTTTTTCTTAATATATATAATAGTATGTAATGTTCCAATATATGAACTTAACATGATGTAGTCTAAATTCATTTTGTTTTGTTAATAATTTTTCTTGTGATGTAGATATATGCTTCTGAATATCTTTTTCCAAAATTATTTAACTTGTCGAGAGTTAGAGAATTGTCACAATCTGTTTTTTTATGCTCAATTCAAAAGAATGACTTTATATATAGGTATTTCATCAAAAACTTGTTCGAAGAGTCAAAACTATATTTAATAAGTACTCTTTCGTTTCTAATTTATTTAGTGTACTTTCATTTTTATTCAGCTTAATATAGAATGTTATTTTTCTTGGCGTTAGGGTGCATCTTTAAGACCACAAAGTTAAATGACATTTTTATATATTCTACATATGATCCTTAAATTAAAAGTCTTCTTTATTTTTTAAAATTTCATATCAAAATAAAATTAGACCAATCTATATCTATTTTTTTTTATCTATCTATATTACCTAACTTAAAACACCAAATGTAGTATATCTTCTATATTTTATATTGTATTATATTTATTTATGCGTATTATACTATATTATATTAAAGACAGACACCTTTTCACATTGAAGGGTTGTGACATTTTCGAAGAGTTATAATTTTTCCGATGAGTTGTGACTTTTCTATAGGGTTGCAACTTTTCAGAAGAGTTGTGACTTTTCTGAAGGGTTGTGACTTTTTCGAAGAATTATGATTTTTCCAATGAGTTGTAACCTTTCTGAAGGGTTGTGAGTTATCTAAAGAGTTGTGACATCTTTTTGATAAGGCACAATAAGCAGTTTTTCATACATTACCCTTTGTTGGCTATAAAAAAAGGGGAATTCTTAAATTTTAAACTACACTAGTATTCATACCCGCGCGTTGCGCGGATATTTTTAAATGTTATAATTTAAATTTAAAATAATTTATAAATTTTATTATTCACTGGTTAATTATTTGTTAAATATAATAATACATTATAACTATGAAACAACACTATTTATTGGATTTATAGATGAAAAAGAAGGATCAAAATATAAAATATACTACTAAACTAATAGAGAACGAATAAAAATAATTATGTGACTGTTGTACGATTATGTACATTTCATTTAATAACATGGTATGAACACCTGGTATTTATAAGTTTTAACTCTACTATAGGGGCGTATCAAAAGAATCAATCTCTTAGTTAGAAAATTACACTATATATAAAATTAAAATTATCTTGTAGTATCGTCTATGGCAAGATTCAAACATGCTTCTAACTTACATATCATGTGTTGTATTTTCGTGTTAAACTCCACATCATTTGTCTCACAAATATTGTAAAAAGTTTCCTTAAAAAATAATAATATTATTTGAACCTCCTTTAAATTATTTGTGTGTTTACTCTAATATAGATAGAGCGCAAAAACATATACAATTAAATATTACTTCATTACCTCTTCCTTCTACCTAAAAAAAAGACATTAAATCCTTGTTAGAAATAATATAAGCAATGAAATAGTAATATATAGAATATAATGTACATTTTTTTACGTTACCTCATCTTAGAGCCTTGTATAACAATGATAATAAATCTTATTTCCTATAAGAATCAAATAAAAAAAAATCTACTTCAATTATATAAAAAATTTATTAAGAATACAACGATGGACGGGCGTTGCACAAATATTTTAATCAAATATAATTTCATAAAATAAAGACGCACAACAAAATAAATTTTAGAAAAAAAGTTTTATTAAAAAAAAAATGAATTTTAGAAATAATCCACGCACACGTACAATATCTTCATCCTTTTTATCATCCTCATTGCTTTGCTTTTCATTTTTTAATACGCTTTTCCTTTCAGTAAACTACCAATATGACACATTGAGTAAAAATTAACTATTAAACTGACAGTTTAGAATCCAATAAAATAATTTACTTTTTATATTCACACAATATATCCATAAATTATAAAGTATTCACATACTTTTAAGAAATCGGTGTTTTCAATGATGTAGCTTTCTATGTAAAAAATACAATTGAAAACAAATTTCATATTTTCTTTTGAATTTTTTTCTTATTTTTCTTCATCTTTTATTCTCTTTCTTTTCTAAAGGAAAAAAAAATAACTAATCAAAATTTAAATATTTTATCTTTCAAGTGCAATTCAAATTAATTTTTTTTATTTAATTTTAATACATTTTATACCAATAGGTTATAAATTAAAATAGTTTTTAAAATTGATGAATTATATAAAAAAATATTCCAAGTAAAAATTATTATTTACAAATAGTTTCAAAGTAGTTATAACTTGTCAACTTTATTCTTGATAATTCAGAAGCAAATATCTTCTAAATTTTTATCTTTATCGACATCCTAAATATTTGAGGGTTAGAATTTGATGTAAAATGTGTTTTTAAATAACATGGAATATTATAAATATTATTATTACTCTGTTGATTTAAAAAAAAATATTCAAAAATAGAAGACAAAATATAAAAAAATGAAATAATATGAAAAATTCTTAATCTGCAAATTAACTCCCCACTAGAATCGCAATTGCATTAACTACCCCACGTTATGTCGTTATCCCTGTTTCCTAATTTTTCTCACATAAATTGAAATGGAAGAACTATCTTAAAGAGACATTGTACGAACTATGAAGTTCTACACATAGGTAGAATTGTCTTTTGCCGCTGTGCAAACACCCGTTCTCCATCCATTAATCATCTAGCTACAAACACAGATATATTTTGCCGCTGTGCAGTTGCCGCCTTCATCAGGTATTGCACTTCCGCACTGAACAGACAACAAAAGCCAGAATGAGTCCAACAACTTGCAAAATATATTTATTGACAATAGATCAAAGATATTTTAAGAAATAACACACCAAGAGGGCAAAACTATATGTATAATTATTATTATTAAATGAATAACTGAATAACAATACTCTATAGATTATAATTTATACAACTTTTATTAATTAAATAGATTAGATAAACATAGAAAATAATTCATATTTTGTATTACCATATCAACACATCAATTAATAACAAAATGTAATACTGAAATAAGTCATGAATAGTTGCATCTCAGACTCTCAGTACATATAACTTTTTTCATATACCAGAATTAAATAATACAATGATTTAGTCATAGTTTCAACATGATCATGTAATACATTTCAAGTTGAGGCATCATTATTCAAGTTAGGAAAAAAAAGTTGAGGAGTCATTATGATAATCCATAATCTCTATTAATTATCGTCCCGCCAGTTAAAAACATCAATGTTGGTGCACACCACCTTATCACGATTTGGTCAAGGAGATGGCTAAACAATGCTAGAAATAAAAAGACGGAGATCGAAAAATTTTATAATGGATGAGGGATAGATATGATGTGGCAGACACAAGTTGTATGAGGCTCCTCTTAGAATTTGCCAAGTGGATTATTGGGTCCCATTTTCAGAAAAATGGGCCAAATCCATTTCTCTCTCTTCCTTTTTAACTTTTTCTCTTTGATTTGAAATCTTCATTTTTTTATCATCTCTTCTTCTTTTTTTGAAAATAATTTTATTTATAAAAAATGTGAAATTTAGTCTAATTCATCGTACTTTTAACATTTGATATTATATTTCTTTCATGTATTGATTATTTACATTACTAAAAATAATTTTTCAATTAACAAATTAAATTATATTTTTATTTTTATTTTCATTACACTAATAATTAATTATTCTTAAAAATATAAACAAAATTTGTAAAATTGC
>JAJOOO010008582.1:0-31883 GCA_029582685.1 Solanum piurae | reverse complement strand
TATGCAAAGTATACACTCATTGTATCACGATTTTCAGAAGCGAAAATGGGCTGAAGGAGGCCCAAAAAACGCAGCAACAGGCCCAAATTTGACATGCTATTCCTCTTCCTCCCTTATTATTTTATTGTATTTGACTAACACTTCGATTATCTTATGATTTAACTTAATTAAATTCCCCAAGAATGGTCATTTCATTTTTATTTTTTTGAATTAAAGTATATATATTTTTATTACTTAGTTTTGATTTTAACATTAGTCTTGTTGACATTTTATGAATTATTCCCCTTTACAAAATTCCCCCTTAAGATAAATAAAATGATAAAAATAATAATAGTAATAAATAAATAAGTTGAAATATATTAGTTCTTTTACTAAGTTAAAATTTCAAAATTAGTCAAAGTTCTAATGAATTCTTTTGCTTTGTTAAAATTTCAAAATTAGTCAAAATCGTTATGAGCTTGTTTTTTTTACTTAGTTAAATTTTTAGATCACTTAAAATTATTTTTAGTCAAATCGCCGGTCAACCGCGAGTTAGCGGACATCCCGAGGGCCTAACACCTTCTCGGAATGTACATTGAACTTCGAACCCTTTTATTTTCAATTGATTTTATCTGTTTAAATCTTTTGAAAACTTTAAGTATTTTTCTTGATTTTTACTAAAAATTAAGTGGCGACTCTGTTCTTTTGGAAATTCGATTTCTCTTAAACTATAAGTTAAGTCGATTTTTCGAAAACTCAGTCATTTTTCTTGTGATTATATTTTTAAATAAAACAATGAGATTTAATATAGTACCATATTCTAAAATTAGCACGATAAAAGATAATGTATATCACCAAGGGCCTTAAATCCCTACACGTGATTTCTAACGACCTTTTTACAATTGAAACCGTAATCCAAGATAAACAAATGTTAAACTGGCAATAGGTAATTAATACTTCATCCTAAGACTTTCAATTAAAATAAATAAGCTATGACCCCCTTAGTGACAATATGCTTTTAATAATCCATTCCATACCAACATAAGTCAACAACAAGGAATACGGGAGATAGTAAAGGTACTCTAGTAAATGAATGGCGATAAAGCGGATGGGTTAAAGGAAAACTCTCATGGCATGAACCAATGTTACCGGAAAAATTAAAAATCCTAGAAATAGTCCATGTTAACCAAAACACTCAACTTATGATAAAGTAATATACCCAAACTATCCTAATTTTACATGTTTGAGAAAGTGGAAAACCGACTATGCAATAGTAGAATGAAATTTAAAGCTTTGTATATGCACAAATCACCCAAACAACATTAGCACATCGAGACTAGAATCTACAGACATGAACAAAAGACATACTTTCATATTTTTTACAACTTCGGGTAAGAAAATGAAGGCAAGAACATTCACGCTACAACACTTGGAGACGAACCAAGAAGATAACATGACAAGCCAACAAAACTAAAAGAAACTAGTCTCTCGCTTCCATATCACTTCCATATTGACCAGTTGTTAAGATTCCGTAACACTCGCAAGAGAAACAACAACAAATACAAGAAATAAATTCATGCTCCAAACAACTAAGACACATTTAACTCGAAACCAACAGTTCGTCACTAAACATCGGCAGTAAACCCCAAAGGATAAAAGAAAATTCATGAAAAAATGAGAAGAGAATCAGCAGGGAACTTCATCTCTTAACCAAAGCGTCAAACTAAAATAAAACAGACGAAGATAAAAATATACCTTCATGGGGGCAGCGAACAGGGACAGGACGAGTTGGAATGACAACCTTCACCACGCGAAATCCGAAACACGAACAGTAGCCAAGAAATTTGGGCAAGAATATCAAACTAGAAACACACAAAAACAAGTCCCTCATCTGTTTCTCTTTGAAATATGTTTTTTGTAGGTATTAGTTACTTTGGATGCCTTAGTTAAAACTTCTTTCCCACTAAAAATCTCCCCACTTTTCTCAAAAATCCTCCTCTCTCCAATGAACAGAAGACTCTATATATATGGGGAAATTAGGGTGGATTGTGGGGGAGGAAGGGTGAAAAAAAATGGATAGGAATAGACCCACTCCAAATTCAAACTCAAAAAATTTCACCGATTTGGGAGAGACACCTTTTCTTGCCATTTCAACCTATTCCTGAAAAGGAAAAGGAGACAGACGGTCCGGATCGACTTACTCGTCTTTGGGCGCGACGTGGATCCATCTCGTAGCCGCGAGGACGATTTTGCAGGCTGCTCCAGCAGCTGCTTTTGCCAAGAATCTCGGCTGGACCAGTACTGCGAGGAAGAAAACAAAAGAAACGCATCGTACTTCTTTCCATCTATCTTCGTGTACTACTCCGTGAAGACGTCGAGTGCTGGGACTTGGAAAATTGCTGGATTTGACAGAATTTTAATGTCGTTCTTGGTGTTGTTGATGTCGTTTTGCTGGGAATTGTGAAGATGGCGTGTATTTGCTCTGTTGTTCACGTTGCCGGGTTGTGTTGGAACGTATTTCTGATGGGTTTAATTGATAGGAAAGAGAAGTGGGCCGGGTTGGGGAATCATTTGGGAGTGGGCTGGGCTATTGTTTTTATTGGATATGTTGAATTGAAGGGAATAAATGGGATGGGATCGGTTGGTGTAAGTTGTGGTTGCTATTATTGTTTTGGGTTTGAGAAATTAAAAGGGTGGGCCAGATCTGGGAATTAATTAGATTTTGGCCAAAATTAGTAGTAAAGTCAATTAACAATTTGGCCAACAAATTAAATAAATAGCCGAACGAATTAATTTTAGCAGATTCGGCTAGAATTCATATAAGACAAATTAATATTAATTAATTAACGAGCTTCATAATCTTAACGAAATAAAATAATTAATTTAATTATAAACTTATTAATTTAACAATATAAACGACTAAATAACCAACTATTTAAATAAAGCTAAAATCCTTTTGAGACGATTTTTGAACATTCATAAAACATACTGATTAGACACATAATTATATGAAACATCATACTTATTATTTTAAAAT
Organism: Solanum piurae; assembly: GCA_029582685.1. Lineage (NCBI taxonomy): Eukaryota > Viridiplantae > Streptophyta > Magnoliopsida > Solanales > Solanaceae > Solanum > Solanum piurae. The sequence continues at coordinate 28,867 of JAJOOO010008582.1, read as the reverse complement.
TTGTAAGAATGACAAAACTACTTAAAATGACTTGAAAATTATTTTGAATTTTATAAGGCTAATTATATCAAATCATTTAGAATTTAGGAAGCTCGATGATTAATTTATATTGTGGAGGTCCAAAATTGGGTGTCAACAGGTATAAAAGGGTCATACTTTTTAGATGAACCATTTTCCCAATAGACTAATGGATCCACTTAGTATTTCAGGTTCTATACCGATGGCAAGGTATAAGACGATCCTTGGCAACGTGAGGTAAAACATTGTACCATCACTTAGGCTCATAGTGGTGGTTGTCGGTTAGAGAAACTCCCACAGAAGTTATTGTATTCTTATATACACAATTATTTGTATTTTTACATACATTTCAGAGTTATGTTGTATCCTTGCATACACACAGAGTTGACAACATATTTTTAAACAGCTAGTTCTTTATATTGCACTTGTTTTAAATTGATTTATATTGAAATGAGTTCAGTCATATTAAGTTGAGTATCCAGAGTTGAGAACCCAAATTCGAATATCATATCTCTGAGTTGAGTATCTTATCCTTGAGTACTTCTGAGTTGAGTAGTTTTGAGTAGTTTTGAGTATCCTTGAGTACTTCTGAGTTGAGTAAGCTTGAGTAGTTTTGAGTATCCTTGAGTTGAGTAAGTTTGAGAAGAGGTAAGTATGTTTCCTTTTTATCAAGTTTCAAGCTTATGTTATGCTTTAGAATTCCTCTTACATGCTCGTACATTCCACGTACTGAGCCATTTGGCCTGCATCTTCTCATGATGTAGACACAGGTATTCAGGATCATCAACAGGAGATTCGTTGATACATCCAGGAGTTCAAGTTAGCTATGGTGAGCCTTCTTATTTCCGGAGGTTTTAATTTACTTTTCAGTTTAGTCAGGATATCGTGGGTCTTGTCCCGACTTCCATCTTTATTAGTTAGAGGCTTCATAGATAGGTAGTATAGTTGAGAAGTATGTATTATTCATTTATTTTATTAAATGTTTTAAAGACTTAAGTTGCCTATTCTATGGCGAGTTGAGTAATTTATTTTATTCAGAGTTTTCTTTTGAGTTAAAGTTTTGTATTTAAGTTTCCTGAATTTTTATTCATTTTTAAGCTTCGTATGCTTGAGTTAGTCTTCCGCTTGAAGTGCGGAGGCATAATGGGGATTTTGGGTGGTTAGGTCGATGATTGATGGATTCTGAGCAGGATTGGAGGGTGGGTTTTGATCATGTTCCGCGTTTGAAGGAGGAAAGTGAAATAGAGGCCTTTCGTCTGCTTGAGCATTGAAAGCAAAACCTGAATTAGGAAAATCTTGCCTTCTCTGCATTTCGACCCTCATCTCGGTGATCTGTTGCATCAACTGCATGATTAACTCGTTCTGATCGACGATGACGGGCTGAGCCACGACAACATCTGTTAAGCCAGTATCCTCAACATTATCTCCCATTGTTGACTTGCCCTTCCGAGAATTCTGACCGGGGAAGGAATCTTTGGGAGCTTTTGATCTTGTAAAATAACGGTGTTTAGTCAGCTTATCAACACAGATCAGTTCTAACTACCTGTAGATAAAAACAACTCAAAGGAAAATAAGTTAGTTTAAATTCATGGCAACATGATGCAAAATATCACAGAGAAGGCATATAAACACATAAGAGTTGCTTCGTTTGAGAACATGTTAACTCATGAATAATGGGGACTGACTTTTTGAACAAGCAGGAATTTGCTTATTTTATTTTGAGGCTAGTGACTCAGAAAGGTTAAATTGCGTTGAGCTAAGGTCTTCTTGTTGCATCTCTCGGGCCTCTAATCACTTTATTAGATGTCCATTTATAATAGAAAAAGACAGTATCGACGAATTCAAATACAAAATTTTTTACCACACATATTTAGCTATGAAAATAGTAAGGTTTATGTATCACGCATATGATTTGGTAGTGTGTACGGATACACATCCTTCTAAATTTGAATAAGGTAGAAGATACATAGTCACACCTAGATACATGATAAATGATACATTTGGTAGAAGTTTTGTATCAAGTATCAAAACTAATTCAGGTTATGTATCAAAATTAATATTTGAACATGTTACAATGTGCATGATAAAATTGTAATGTATCGTAGTGTTGAAACAAAGACATTATACATTAATTAAGAAACAAAATTAACTTGATACAATAAAAATCTAGTTAATGTATCCCAAACTATAGTCGTAAGATAATTTAGTAATTTGAACACAATACATTGTACATGATGATATTGTAATGTATCATAATATTGAAACGAAAGCATTATACATTAATTTAAGAAACAAAAACAACTGGATACATTAAAAATTTGAACTCATATATATCAGAAAAGATGAACAAGAAAAAATCGGAAAAAAAATTCAACAATCTGTTTCAACTTCTCCTTCTCAACATTACTTTTGGAGACGAATGTACATCCACTTTTTTCTACATTCACTTTAAAAGACGAATGTACATCCTTCTTCTCTTTCTCTTTCTCAACATTCACTCTTGTATCCCTTTTTCACTCTTAACAATGACGTCATCTATGGATCTCGATCTGAAGTCCTTATCAGAGCCCATCAATAGATCGACTTTTTTCGTCTTTTGAGCCTTTTTTTTCTCCGTCGATTAAGAAGTCGAAGATGCTTCCTTCTTCAAGTAATTGGGTAAGCCCAATATTAAAATATGGACTTTTATCCATATGTATCAGCAATTTTGAAGATGAAAAACTAAAAAAAATTGAAAACTGAAGTTATAATGTTTAGTACATCTGTGTGAATTCAAGAAATTTTTCATAACAGTTTCAACAAAGTATCTACAAGAGAGCTCAAACTTCATAGACCACATCAATGAGTACATACTAAATACTACTAATCATTGGACGGGATTCATTTACCATCATTCTGGAGATTTATTGATCCTATACTACTTTCATATCAGCGTATGACTGCCTTCTCAACATAACAACATATGGAAAGAGATCTACCTCTTGAATAACTTGAAATAATTAATTAGAAGGAGAAATGATTTGAAATTCAAAAATAGATTAATGGGGTAATTGTGGAAAAATTTGTGGCGTGAAAAAAGGAGCAAAAAATCGTGGGAATCGAAAGTTGGAGAAGAAGAAAATGGTAGGAGAGATTTATGGGGTGAAATCAGGAAGTGATAAACATGGGTTTGGGAAGTGGGAGTTATATATCCGGTAGTTTTGTGTTACACTAAAAAATAAGGGATTTTGGAAATTTTTAGAACTGGTAGGGAATAATAGAAATTATGAAAAAAAAAAAGATGTGTATATAGATAATTTTTCCTTGAATATTTGAAGATACACCAAATAGAGAATAATATAGAGTAGTCAGAGTAATCCACAAGCTATTTGTTAGATTGTGAGAAAATTGTGCAACAGTAATATATATATATATATATTATTGTGGTTTTAAGAAATAAAAGAGAAGTAGTCTTTTGACACTATCAAGTTTTCATCAATATTATTATATTACTTACTCGGGTATCATATTTACCCATTTAATTATTTGGTGTCATTGTTACTCTCATTATCCTGAGTGTGATTATCATTTTGTCCGACAATATTGAGCTATGGATTTGTAAAGACACCTAAGTTATTTATCTATAGATAATTAGTTACACATATATATAAAACATAATTTTATAAGTGGAGTTTAGGAAAAATAGAGTATTGTATGCATGTTTTATTTCTATCTTGATTAAAGAAAAAAAATATATCAAAGCAGGCAATATTATATTACATAAATTATTTGTGTTATATATTTAAAATTTATTAAACCAAAAAATTAGAAAATAGTTTCGGAAATAATGCTCCAAACAAAAAAAAAATATATATATTAAGGGAGTAATTATTGTAAAGATATGACACCTGCACTTAACTCAACCTAAAAAGCTAGCTCGCGAGGAGACATTTATCCAAGTCCATATAATGAGACTAATTTTTCATCTCTCTACCGATATAGAGACTTCTTAACGGAACAATACTCATGAAAATTTAGCATATAAAAAAAAAACAAAAGAAAGAAGAAAAAGGTAAGAGAAAACATAAATAAGACAAAGAAAGTCATAAAGTTAAATATATGGTGATCGATCTCTTCTTGCCTAATCTTTGGTGTATGTAACTATTAAATGATCGTTTTCTTTTAACGTATTCTATGGATTTGTTAATCTGAATATATGACTCACTAAAGTTATTAGATTCAATCAAATTCATACGTAACTAGTAACCTTCCTCTTTTCATTTTCATTGTATATATCACATCAAAAATATTGTGGCATTCCTTAAATGAATTGTCCCTTTCCTTTGCCTTACACCTCACTTCCTTACTCTATAAATTAGATCATGCAAACACATATAATTTCAACCTTCACTCTTTAGTTTCAAATAATCTTTGTTTCTTGTTTTAATTTGTTCAAGAAGTAACACAATGGATGCTTTGTCTTCAACTTTCCTTTCTACATTATCACAACACCCTAAATCTCTTCTTTCTTTTAATAATAATAATTATTCTCCCAACACATCTTCTTTTACTCTAAAAGTCTTCTCCATTGGTGGTGAAGAGCCAATCCCTTCACCACCAAAAAGAAAACCAATACCCTCAAGAAAACCATCATTTCCCTCCAATATCTTCGATGCATTTGATGATTTTGTGAATACTTACATCGATCCTCCTAGGAAATCTTGTGTTGATCCAAAGTATGTACTCTCTAACAATTTCGCTCCAGTGGATGAGCTTCCACCTACTGAATGCAAAGTAGTGGAAGGCTCCCTTCCCTCTTGTCTAGACGGCGCGTATATTAGAAATGGACCTAACCCTCAATATCTTCCACGTGGACCTTATCATCTTTTCGACGGTGATGGAATGCTTCACTCTATTAAAATTTCCCAAAGTAAAGCTACGTTTTGTAGTCGATTTGTCAAGACTTACAAGTACAACATCGAAAATGAAGCCGGTTTTCAAATTATCCCTAATATTTTTTCCGGTTTCAACGGTCTTATCCCCTCGGTCACACGTAGCGCTATCACCTTCGCCCGATTGCTTGCGGGACAGTTCAATCCCGCAAACGGTGTAGGCCTTGCGAACACAAGCTTAGCTTTATTCGGGGTAAGCTTTTCGCCCTAGGTGAATCTGATTTACCATATGCAGTAAAAATAGCCTCAGATGGTGATATTATTACCCTTAACCGTCATAATTTTGACGGAAAACTTGTCAGAAGCATGACAGCTCATCCGAAAATCGACCCCGAAACTAACGAGGCTTTTGCTTACCGTTACGGTCCGTTTCCTCCATTCTTAACTTACTTTCGGGTCGACCCGAATGGTATAAAAACCTCAGACGTACCGATATTTTCAATTAAACGTCCAACATTGTTCCATGACATGGCAATCACAAAAAAATACGCGATATTCTCGGACATACAAATAGGAATGAACCCGATTAAGTTCATACTCACCGGTGGTTCACTGGTGGGTATGAACTCAAGGAAAATCTCCCGACTTGGGGTGATTCCACGTTATGCCAAGGATGAGTCGGAAATGAGGTGGTTTGATGTGCCAGGGTTTAATAATTTACACGCGATTAACGCGTGGGAAGAGGATGGAGGCGATACGATAGTATTGGTTGCCCCGAATATATTATCGGTGGAGCATACACTAGAGAGGATGGATATGATACATGGATGTGTTGAGAAAGTGAAAATTAATTTGAATAGTGGGGTGGTGAGTAGACATCCAATTTCTACTAGAAATCTTGATTTTGGAGTCATAAACCCAACTTATGTTGGGAAGAAAAACAAGTACGTACTTTTAAATAACATATTCAGTACAATGCTATATATGATAACGTATATTAATATATAATATAATACTTTTGATGGTGTAGGTATGTATATGTAGCGATTGGGTACCCTCCACCTAAGTTATCAGGGATTGTAAAATTGGACCTATCGATCGCAGGAGTTGATCGTCGCGATTGCATAGTGGCATGTAGGATATTTGGAGAAGGTTGCTATTGCGGTGAGCCATTTTTCGTGGCGAAAAATAATTTGGAAGCTGAGGAAGACGATGGCTTCGTAATGTTGTATGTACATAATGAGAAGACAGGGGAATCAAATTTTTTGGTCATGGATGCAACATCACCTAATCTTGATATTGTGGCTAATGTTAAATTGCCTCGTCGAGTTCCTTATGGTTTCCATGGGCTTTTCGTAAGGGAAAGTGATCTTAATAAGCTATATATATCTTGAAAATAGTATCAATATAGATATCTAATAGGGACAAGCAAATAAAATGTACACATATATACAGGCCATCATTCATCAATCCTCCTTTGAAACCTTCCGTTGATCCAAAGTATGTTCTCTCTAATAACTTTTCGAATTTCCTTTGACTGAATGTCAAGTCGTGGAAGGCTAAGGATGAGTCGGAAATGAGGTGGTTTGATCTGCCAGGGTTTAATATTGTATATGTGATTAATGTGTGGGAGGAAGCTGGTGGTGATACGATAAGTTTCTAGAGATCATGTTATTTAGTCATTTTTTCATAACGTTCAATCATATACGATTGAATTTTAGTCATTTTTATATGAAATTTAAGTCATATATGGCTCAATTCAATTGATCATGTTGAGCTTGTAAATGATGTATGACTATTTCTCTCTCAGTGTAATATTGTGTGTATGTAACATAATAACTCAAAAGAAACATGCCTTGACATCTTACAACAATTTTTTTTATAACTTCACATGAAAGAAAAATAAGGGAGAAAGAGAGAGCAACTCTTAATTCGTTTTGAAAAATAATAATTGACCATTACAATAAAATATTATTATAGAAGTTGATTGTTATAGAGTTTTGATTGAATATGTTTTGTTTAATCAGGAAGATATCTCTTCATACCTATAAAAGGACCTTAGATTCTCTTGTGAAAGGAATATAAATGATGACTACAAAGTACAAATTAAACTATAACGTTTTGGGTGTTTAATTTTAAGACTTTGTTTCAATTTATTTGTCTGATTTTAACTTATCACGAAATTTAAAAGTGTAAAGAAGACTTTCACATCATGTGGTGTAACACTAAACATAAATAGAATGTAACAAAATGCTCTTTAATCCTGTGATCTTAAAAAAAAAGGAGACATTCCTTTGGAAACGGACTAAAACGGAAAAACAAAGACAAACAAATTGGAACGGAAGGAATATTAAGTATGGCCTTAGTATTGCATTGATTCTTCACAAATATGTTTTGATTTGAGGAGAGAGTTTATTTACATATATTTATTTCTGAACAGGAAGAGTTCCCTTTAATTAAGAAAAAGAACTTGATAAAATTGCAATACATAGTGACATTATTCTTAGCAATGAACTGCACTGTACATATTAACATGAAGAAGATGAAGAAAAGGACATGCAAATGATGTTTGTAGCAATATCTAATCACTGGTCTTTGGCATTGAGGAAGAAGGAACAGAGGAAATGTGTTCTATCTGATATGGGATTAGGGGATCCGTTATCCGCGGATCATGAGTTATAGTTCCCATGGCTGCCTGTTTCTCTCTGTAAGATGCCCAAGTTACTAAATAAAGCCCTGCTATAATGAGAAGTCCTCCTAAAATGCTGCAATCACAAAGCGCGGAGATTATCTTAGAATGGAGGCTAATGACAGACGACTAGAAGATCGAATGTAAAGAAATATCATATGTGCTCAGCAAGTTCACAAGAACCTATCTCCAGAAGAAAGCAAAACAAAAGATGCATGACAATTTCATAACAGGAGAGCTTTGCTTCACCCTCATGTTGAGTTTAAAGCAAAGAAATGAGAACATGCACAGATATAGAAGTGAATTTTGTTTTAGGAGTATGATGTGCATTCAAAATAAATCAGAGTACTAACCTTCCCAGATAAATAGGGCTCCAAAGAAAAACACTAGATAAAATTGCTGACGCTACTGGTTGGAGTGGACTGTATAAAGCAACTAAAGCAGGGCCAAGAACCTTATTGCACCATGTCATAAGTCCATAGTTCAGGGCTGATGCAACAATTCCCTGAAAGACAGTAACCATTATGACGAAAACAAAAAACTTTGTCCATTACATACTAACCATATGGGATGAAATGTAATAGACGGATGAATGAGGATCCACTATGAAAAATTCACAAACTAACTTTAATTCATGACACATTGATGATTGCAAACTGAAATAGCAACCTAGGAGAAGTATATGAAGATCATTGACACTGTTCTTCAAAGTTCAGGAGTGAAAGGAACAACAGAATTTTTGAAGTGTAGTTTTGCTTGCTTTTTGGTGCAACCTGATTTTTGTAAATGATATATATTCCATGTTAGAAATGATCGGAGAATTGCACAATCGGTAATTTTGTGTTTTCACATTATCTTAGTGTTGTTTATACCATCGTCTATAATTAAATTTATCTTTACTTACCAAAAGAAAAGCTCAATATATCCAGAATATTCAGGGGATTGTTCTTTCAAACAAGAAAAATTGCCTTTCTGTGATGATAATACACCCCCTAAATCAAGTCTCACAAGGCGTTGAATTTTTTTTTAAAAAAAATCAGTTGTTCATTTAAAAACAAATTATATCTTGTACTCTTAACACTTCTCTCGAAATTTCTGTATATCATTGTCTAAGATTTTCCTTTTACATGAGACAAATCATTTTGAGGCATGCGATCAAGATGGACACAATCTCATTTCACGGATCAGGGAAAATGAAGATCGGTTCTTAAGAGAATCTTACAGCATAGCACACAGCGACAAGTTCAGATTGTGTCAAATACCAGTCTGTTGATCCATTGGTCACAAAAAATGACGTCCCAATCATTAATAGAACACCAAAAAGGTATGAATATGCTGTCAATGATAAGTTTGCTGGGTATTTTTCCAAAACTGGAGCCTGCAAAAATTTGATAATTCACTCAACTCTGCACACATTTCATAATAATACACACACATATACTGGCAAACTCATTCTTTTCCGGACAACACTTCAAAGCTAGCCCAAGATAGAAGAAACTGTTTTAGCAATCCTGACTGAAGGCCACGCTACCAACCAAAACCAGATTGTTTCTATGGATTATGTCACAAAAACACTCAGTCTTTTAATACATTGATTCTGTTAACTGGAAGTAGTCTCTAGCTATTATTCAGCAAGTCATATTTCTTGATCAGTTTATCAATCAATCACAAATTTGTATAATCTGGATTACTAGAACAGAATCAAAATTTAGCATGCCTAAGATCAAGTAAAAGGTGTCCAACATAGTGGCAAGATGGATGCAAATTAATCTCTTTTAGATGAATGACGATTGATAGATCAAAGTTCACAAGAACACAAAACAATTACTAGAGAAATTATTGTGAAACTGAAAGTGATAATTTTTAACAAGGAAAGGGTAAAGGACATTATAATTTCCACACTCTAACTATAACCAGGAAACTTCATGTATTAACACAAACTTGGCGGTGAAAGTGAAGCTCAATAATAAACCCAGTACGGTTTCAAGCTTAATCTACAAACTGCTGAACCTTGGGGTCGGATATATGGATCTCCACTGTCCATGTTCCCAGTTAAGCTCACCTTAGTCCAATATAACACAGTTAAACCCACATAAAATTTGGAGGGTGTTACATATACTTTTGAAAGAATATCAGCTTTTAGCAGGAGAACTTTCAATTAGAGCAACCAGTCTTAAAAAATTATTATGCTGATCAAACTACTAGATCCAGACCTTGTTGAAAGGAAAAGTGACAGTTCACTCCACAAGTTTGTTTGTGAACTGCAGACACTTGCAGACGAACTAGTACACCTATCTACCTATTTCCATTCAAGAACTAGACTATCTGGAGACACTGGAAAGAAAGTTCTGACTAGCTATGTAAAAGACCTCAAATCTGTATCTTTATGTTCTGTTTACCCCTAATTCACATGTTATTAGAGAAGGCAGTTCACCGTGATAGGTCCTATATACAATGAAAGATCAGGATCCAACTTTTACCGCCAATGATAGATATATATAATTTGTATATCTGCATAGCCTTTCAGTTTCATCATTGAGAACAGTCTGCTATTTCTTGCAATCAAGTCATTCTGAATTAACAATTGAAATGATTATCTAGTTACCTGAAAAGCAAAGTATGCTGCCATGCACATACAGTTTCCTATTAAACATAAGACGCCGAGGTGCCAATTATCAAATCCCAACTCTAGAAAGCTAGACATTAGCCATCCAGCAGGCTCTGGTTGAACCTTAGCACTTATCTCAATTTGTGCTGTGAAGTCCACTGTGCCGTCTCCAAACACCACTGGGCCACGGAAAACAGCCATTAAAATTGCCCCAGAAACACAAACAATAGTACCTCCAACCTTTGTCTGACCTTCCATAGTAAGAAGTTTCGCTGTTTCCGTACTGCATAAACAACACATATGAATAATGTTGAGCAAGCCACATCAAATACTCTTTTCAAAAGCCTGTCCCTACTCCCTTGCATTTACAGTAATATTTTTTTATACCAAGAAATTCTGGAGGGTCAATGAAGCCAGGTTTTAGAAGTCGGTGGGTAATGGATCTACACATCTAGCCTAGCATTTCAACTAAACTAAGGCATAAAAGTTTCTTCACATTATAGATGCCCATCTCATTTTTACTAAAATATTCTGCAACAGCACCATGTTCTCTGTGGTCCACTTCAGTGTTACCTTGACAATTGAACAACACCATGTACTCTATGATTGATCATAAAATTACGGTTTTAACTCACACACTGCTAAAAATATTAAAGGACAAAAGAGCACCACAGTATTTTTGCCAAACAGAATCACTCCTTCAATTGTTTTTAAAACAGCAGCACATAAAACCAATTTCCTGAACATTTACCCTTTCGGGATCCATTGAAGTGTTGCCCAGTTTCAGCCTCACAGAATATAATTATAGCTTTTGAGAAATGAAAAAATTCAATTAATCAAGAAATGTAACTACCAATTTTTTTTTGTGAACTGGATTCCACTGAAACTCAAAACTTCTAATACCAAAGCACCTGGTTTTATTCTAACACATCATCCTCAAAATCGCTGAAACAAAAAAGAAAGAAAGAAAAGAGATCTACAAGGAAGGTTAAGATGACGAAAGTTTGGGAGCTCAAAAGTATAATTGGGATAAAACATGGACTATCCCACTTCGTGATGCATGATTAAGAGCTTAAGGAATTGAATCTGGATGAGTTAGTAGATCAAGTGTCCCAAAAGTAGTTATAATTCTGTTAGACAGTTAGCATTTCAAAAGAGTTAGTTAACACTGTTCACAGCTTTTAGTTAGCTCAGTTAGTTCAAAGACTGGACAATGCAGTAGTTCATCAAATTTGTGTATAAATACAAGTCCTAATTGTACACTGATCACATTTGATGCAATAAGATATTTCTTCTCTTCTCCCTTCTAAACTTTGTTAGCTATGTACTCAGATTTCCCTGTGTTAGCTGCCATCTTCTTCAAGTTTATCTCCTAGATTAACTATCCTCCATCTCGATCTCTCTTTTGTGTATCACTTCGTAATGCAAACCTCTTTTTCTAAAAAGAAACCTTTCTCTGCCCCCCTAAGTTTTACCTCACCCCGCCCCCCTCTGCCACCTAAACGTCCCTAGGTGCTGATTTGGGGGGTAGGGTGGAGATTGGGTTGGGAATTCTGTAGTTAGTTGGTCTTTACTCTAGATGGAAGGTCTTGGGATATCAATGTAATTTCATTTTTCAAAAAAGGGGAAGCCAAATTGAAATAGTATCAGTTAGCATTTTTTTCTGAAATTCGAAGAATTCCCTCTTCTATCTGTCTCAGACTTAATCTGTCATTGTTTATCCCCTCTCTAGAAGTGTTTCTGCAATTTTGTTCCTTAGAATGTCCATTTCACCAAAATCGTTACTGAGATTTATCTCGGGTTGTATTGCATCAATTTGGAGGATATACATTCTCAAATTGATTGCAATTACTCTCATTCTATGCACAACAATAAAGTACTTGTGATTGCTCCAATTTAAAGAACAAAACAAATTTGGTATTAAAAATACAGCATTTGACACGTGATAGAACTATGACCTTTCACAGCTCACAAAGTTAAGCAACACAAGATTCACTCAACACCCAGGACATGCAAGAACTGGGAGTGATGGAGACAAAGATTCCAAATCGAGAGATGAAAGGGATTGAATGTTTACTGACCCCATGAGTACAGCAAGTATGAACGTAAAGACTGGTATTGCAGGTTGCAAAGCAGCAGCATAAGTCGGATTTGTGAAGCCAAGACCAATAAGGAACAATAGTTGGCAACCAAAAATACTGTCTCAGTACCAAGAGAGAAAAAAGGCATTTTCAGCAATAGGCTTTTATTAAGTGTAACAAAACTACGGAAATTAACAAAGCAAATCCAAATATACAAGGTTAGTACATCAAAACTTACCCAGTAAATCCTAGAAGGAAGAATGACAGTACGAGCCGCTTATTCAGAGGAAGCCTCGACCTCCTATAGATAGAGAAACATAAAATTTACATTTGTAAGTGATGCTCATATGATTCCAAATATTGTAACTAACTTTTGAAAGAACTTGTTGTAATAGACTGAAAATACAAAAACGTCCTATAAACAGCGGGGCCCTCAGTTTGCACTACTATACCCACTTTTTTTCTGAAAAGGGTAACGATATATGACAAACATCAGCAGAAAGGAAGTTCTAGAAACCATATTTACAGAATGCAAAAAAATTGAAATAGCAAAATACAATTCATCTTAATTTTTTGTACCAGGCTACTTCTATCTTCAAAACATCTTGCATTCCTTTTTTCCATCATATCCACCAGATACAAGCCGGTATTATTCTCCACCATCTCTTTTGCTTAACAGTATTCCAGCAACTCAACAGCTTCTTTGTAGTCTTAGCCATGGTCCATTTAAGTCCAGTCATGCTAAGAAACAGCTGAAAGAGTTGATCTGCTACCACACAATGCAGGGGTAGATGACTATTGCGATCTGTTTCAGCCAGACACAGATGGCATCTAGAGCACATATGAATGCCCTTCTCATCAACTTTTCCTTAGTGGACAAGCTTGTTTGGCAACCAACCAAGTAAAACAAGCCCCCTTGAAAGGAATCTTAGTCTTCCAAATGTGCTTAGTAGGCCACTGGCTATCTTGACTTCATTTCCCGAGACAATAAAATAGGCAGACTTAACTGTAAACAACTTGTTATTCTTGCCTTTCCAGAGCAATGAATCCTCATTATAAGTAGTCCCTTGAAACAGCTCCAGTTGTTTGAACAATACAACAACTGTCTAAATCTCCCAATCATACAACCTTCTAAATTTTAGGTTCCAACCTTGCTGGCCCCATGCTTCTTCTACTGTGATTGTTGGGATTGATGTCAAATCAAACAAATCTGGGAATTACTTTGTTCCATGTTGCTTGGATGCGACCAACGTTAAGCCACGGTTAACTACTTCTACATTATTTTCCAAAAAGAAGCCAATGAAAACTTAGCCAATGTATGGGGCCTATTTCTGCATAGTTTAAATATTGTAAATATATACCTGCTGTTTGACCACAAAAATGAAAAAGAGAAGAAGCCCTACACAGATAGGAGCTTTTAAGTTATCACTATCTGAATATGATAACAATAATTTCATAAAAATCCATGCTTTACATGTACATAAATTCAATTGTCTATCTACAAAGCACATGAATCATGTAACATAAAAAGGGAATATATGTAAAGAGATAAAAGAACTAACTTTTCACGGAAATAGGCAATTGGGGCAAGAATAGATATAGCAATAAGATCTCTATACAAACAGAAGACAATTTCATTGATGCCCACATTCAGAGCCACCTTAGTAATCACATGGTAACCACCATAGAAAAGCTGAACCAAAGCCATTGCAGCATGGGCTTTCCATACATCACCCCCATTTCCTACTGCCATTTTGCTCATTCCATCCCCTCCACACCCACCCACCCCCTTATATATACAGTCCACCAAGTTTAATAATGAGTAGGGTGAATCTTGATTTTAAAAACTAAATAATACAAGAATCAGACAAAAGGAGTGGACTTCTTGTATGAACCTCAAGAATATACGAAACTAATATAACTTGAGATGTTGGTTCAATCAATGATTAAAAAAAAATATTTTATTAACAAGTGTACTAAATAAAAAATCAATAATGCAATTCACGCGTCATCCAAATAAATTTTGGTCATTTTAGTAAAATATTTTTTTGAACAATAGGAACATTTAATAAATAAACTTAATATAAAAAGAACTATAGCATAAATAAGCTCCTTTGATCAGGTTGTTTATCAATTCCTAATTAGTTGTTTTAAAAGAATAATAATAAAAATGATTTCATAAATAAATGTCCGTTGAAATATCGTTATTTTTGAAATTTTTACGTAGATAACTTGGTAGTTGGTATTATAACTAAAAATATATTACTACATTATATGAGTGATCATTCAACTTTGTGTTCATTATCGAAAAGTCATTATTTTTTTGTTTTGTTATACAAAGATTATTTAATTTTGTCTCATCTTTCACAAAAATAACTTTGACAAAATTTCGTTCAAATCCTACCTAAAATATGAGAGAAGATAACAAAAATATCTCGTGTTTGAAGGTAGATTCAAAATGACCCCAAAAAATATACTTTTAAGCAATTTTAGTCCACTATTTTGCAAAAAATTGAGACCATACACCACATATCTTAAAAATGGTTCCTATAACCTTGAGCAGTTTTAGTCCACTATTCATGCATTGTAGTGGAGCAATTAAATAAGATACCGCACATTTAAAGGTTTACGATGAAAAATATTTGACTGCTGACCAAAATGTCAAACTATGATAGAAAAACTCTGATAATTTGTTGGTCTATTGCACTCAAGTGTCGTTGGGTGTAAAATAGCATGTTCTCACATCGAAATGGGAAATTCATTCTCATAAACAATGGTCTAGCGATTAATTAAAAGTATTTAATAAAGACAGAACACGTAATATGCCTTTAACTTGGCCTCAAATCACATGTATATTCTCCAACTTTGCATATGCACAAGTAAACACTTTCACTTGTATAAAATTAAACAAATAGACACACATGTCTTACGTGACATTCTACATGACAACTTGTGTCCTATGCAGTGTCCAATGCGTATTATGCCACATAGGACTCATGTGTCTACTTATGCAACTTAATACAAGTTTAAATGTCTATTTGTGCACACCCAAAATTGGAGGACATAAATGTGAAGTGAAGCCAAGTTAAATGACATTTATGTATTATGCCTTTAATAAATGATTCTTTTAGACCATTTTGAGTATGAACATGAACAATATGATGTTTAATTGTTATCCGAATGACATACAATAATCATTAAAGGCTTGAGATGTAAACTCATCAATATTATCAAGATAGATTGTCTGAATTGCATAATCTAAAAATTGTATTGTTAATCTTATAATATGACCAAACAATCTCGCAAATGTCAAGTTGATAAACTAGCCTTAAATATCAGTCATTCTAACATTGCATAAAGAGAACTTTCAGAGAGAGGGTTCCAACCCTCTATAATCGAGTGACGGATGAATGATCATTTTGACTTGATTTTGAAATAAGACTGGAACATGAGAAGAAAGTTTCAGCAGGAAGAGTTAACATTTGGGAAAGGGAAAAACAAAATTGATAGAACTGCAATACATATTTACCATTTAGCAGTGGACTATACATATTATCATGATGAATATGAACAAAAAGGACATGCAAATGATATCTGTAGCAATATCTAATCACTGATTTTTGGCATTGAGGAAGAAGGAACAGAGGAATTATGTCCTATCTGATATGGGATTAAGGGATCCGTTATCCGAGGATCATGAGTTATAGTTCCCATGGCTGCCTGTTTCTCTCTGTAAGATGCCCAAGTTACTAAATAAAGCCCTGCTATGATGAGAAGTCCTCCCAAAATGCTGCAATCACAAAGCGTGGAGATGCCTTAGCTAACGACGAACAACTAGAAGATGGAACGTAAAAAAGAAAGATCACATGTGCTCAGCAAGTGGAATATTTCTTAGTTTTGCAAGAAGCAAGTCAGAAAGGAAACATGAAAAATTTCCAACAGGAGAGCTTCACATCACCCGTTTTGGTATAAAACAAAGGTAATACAAGAATATAAATGTGGATTTATTTTTTTCCGGTGTATGATATACATTCAGAATAAGTCAGAACACTAACCTTCCCAGATAAATAGCGCTCCCAAGAAAAATACTGGACAAAATTGCTGTTGCAGCAGGTTGAAACGGATTGTATAAAGAAACCAAAGCAGGGCCAAGAACCTTATTGCACCATGTCGTAAGTCCGTAGTTCAGCGCTGATGTAACAATTCCCTGAGAGACATTAACCATTGTGATGAAAACTATTTTCATTTCATCCCATATGAGATGAGATGTTATGGACAGATGAATGAGAATCCATTATGAATATTCAAAAGCTAATTTAATACATGATGCATTGATGATTGCAAATTGATATAGCAACTTAGGGGAAGGAAGTATGAAGAGCATTGACCCGGCTCTTCAAAGTTCAGGGGTAAATCTGGATCATCTTGCATAGTTCGAGAGCAAACTTAACCATTTCCCCTTGTATAAAAAGGACCATGTTATAGGGTTCAGTCCGAGTTTAATACCATGTCAAATTATTTGACCACCTCAGGTAACAAATTAAGTTGTTCGAGAGAGCACGGATTTACTTAATTATGATTTCAACAACCAAAATTCAATAGTTGATTTAAAAGCAAATTATACCTGGTATGACATTTCTAAATTTTTTGGTATATCATTGTCTCAGATTTCTTCTTTATGTGAGACAAATCATTTTGATACTTCGATCAAGATAAAAAAATACAATCTCATTTCATACATCAGCGAAAATGAAGATTGGGACTTAAAAGAATCTTACAGCATAGCACACAGCACCAACTTCAGATTGTGTCAAATACCAATCTGTTGATCCATTGGTCATAAGGAATGACGTCCCTATCATTATTATAACGCCAAAAAGGTAAGAATATGCTGTCAATGATAAGCTTGCCGGGTATTCTCTCAAAACTGGAGCCTGCAAAATTTTCTTTACTTACTCAACTCTGCATACATTCCATAATAATACACACATACACTGACAAGCTCAAGGATTTCCAGTCAACGCTTCGAGCTAGCCCAAGATCTCAAGTGTCTCAGACATCTCAGAATAAACTGTTTGTACCAATCATGACTAGAGGTCAACCTACCAACCAAAACCAGATTGTTTATATGGATTATTTCACAAAAATAAGTATTAGGTTTGGTTTTTGGACTATTGGGTATGGATTATTTCACAAAAAGATCAGTTTTTTTAATACATCAACTCTGTTGACTGGAATTAGTATCTAGCTATTGTTCATTAATGTAATCTTTCTTAACCAATTATCAAAGGATCATTAATTTATATAATCTGGATTACTTTACATAATCAAAACTTAACAGGTCTAAGATTAAGTAAAAGGCAACAAAGTGGCAAGATGAGCAAATTGATCTCTTTCAGATGAATAGCAATTGGTAGATCAACGTTCACAAGAGCAGAAACCAAATAGGAGAGAATATCATGAAACTGAACGTGATCACCTTTAACAAGGAAAGGGTAAAGGACATTATTTTAAATCTTTTATGAAAGGGCAAAGGTAAAGGGCATTATACTTCCTATTGAAACACCATCTAGATATATAGGTTTCATTTTCATTTTAGGACATAAGAGTTGTTTCTGTAAGCAAAACAGCGTTACTAAAAGACAATTCAAATTTAAGCAACCTCTTCTTCATCTTCACCCCCAACAAAAGAAGAAAATAGAAAAAGAACGAAAGAAACCTACTAGACTATAGTTGAGATTATACAAAAGCAAACCAATCAACAATCAAGATGAATCAACAAACCATTACCTGCCTTTCCTAAGAACCGTGAGAGCAAAAATTAAATCCCTAGACAAGAAAGAAAATGATGGAAGGGGTATTAGACATAATTAAGTTACATTTAATATTTTTACAAGGTAAGCTACATCTGTATTTTACATAGCGAGAATTTTCTTTTCAAAGATTGTTAGTACATTAAACTTTTTTATCAGGTTTCAATCAGTTGTATAAATTCACTCAATACCAATTTCACAATTTCAAAGGCCCGCCTGCAAATGCTAGTGCATCACAGGCCACTCACCCAAAGCATGTGAAAATCACCTTCATGAGCATATTATTAAAGAAGGAGGTCCATCGTGAAAGGGCCAATATACAAGGAAGATTGGGGGCAAACTTTTTAAGGGATGACTAGATATATATGTAAATTATATATGCGCATAGCTTTTCAGTATAATCATTGAGAACGGTCTGCTATTTATTACAATCAAGCCAATCTGAATTAACAATTGAAATGATTATCTAGTTACCTGAAAAGCTATGTATGCTGCCATGCACATACAGTTTCCTATTAAGCATAAGACGCCCACGTGCCAATTATCAAATCCCAACTCCAGAAAACTAGACATTAGCCATCCAGCAGGCTCTGATTGACCCTTAGCACTTGTCTCAATTTGTGCTGTGAAGTCTGATGTGCCGTCTCCAAACACCACTGTACCACGGAATACAGCCATCAAAATTGCCCCAGAAACACAAACAATGGTACCTCCAACTTTTGTCTGACCTTCCATAGTAAGAAGCTTCGCAGTTTCTGTACTGCATAAATAACACATATGAATGATATTGAGCAGGTCAACAACTGCGACAGATAAGTTATGTGACAATTCTAGAAATGCACAATGGACTAGCTCATGTTCCTTCCTGTAATGACCGATGACTTAAAAAGCAGGGAAAATGGACTACTTCACAGTGAATACTTTATTCAAAAGCCCGTCCCTTGCATTTCCATTTTTTTTATACCGAGAGATCCCCAAGGGAAACCGCCTGCATCTCAACTAAATTAAGGCATTAAAGTTTCTCCACATCATAGATGCCCGTCTCATTTCCACTAAACTATTCTGCAACAGCACCATGTCCTCTGTGATCCACTTCAGGTGTTACCTTGACAATTGAACTACACCCTGTACTCTATCATTGATCATAAAATTACAGTTTAAATGGTACACTATTAAAATAAATAAAGGAGCACCTAGGTTGTTCATTGGCAAACAGAAACACCCTTTCACCTCAAATGTTTCCAAAACAGCACCACATAAACCAATTTCCTGAATGTTTACCCTTTTGAGATCCATTCAAGCATTCCCCAGTTACAGAGAATAACTATAGGTTTTGGAAAAATGAAAATATTTCAATTAAGAAATTTAGAGGATATAGATTCTACAGTTGATTGTAATTATTCTCATTCTATGCACAAAAGAAAGTATTTGTGATTGCTCCAACTTAAAGCACAAAGCAATTTTGGTATTAAGAATACAACATTTGACACTTGATAGAACTATGATTTTATACAGCTCACAAAGTTAAGCAACAGAAGATTCACTCAACACCCAGGACATGCAAGAAACGGGGGTGATGGAGACAGATACAAAATCCAGAGATGAAGGGAGTAAAAGTTTACTGACCCCATAAGTACAGCAAGTATGAACGTAAAGACTGGTATTGCAGGTTGCAATGCAGCAGCGTAAGTCGGATTTGTGTAGCCAAGTCCAACAAGGAACAACAGTTGGTTACCGAAAATACTGTCACAATACCAAGAGAGGAAAAAGGAGTTTTCAGGAATAGTATTTTATCAAGTATAACAAAACTAAGGAAATTAACTAAACAAATCCAAACACACATGCTTAGGACATCAAAACTCACCCAGTTAATCCTAAAATGAAGAATGACAGTAGTAGTCGTTTACTCAGAGGAAGCCTTGACCTCCTGTACATAGAGAAATTCCTATAGTGTTAAAATAGTATAAAAGCGCAGAAAATATTAGCAATAGCTACTTTTATCAAGGTTGACTGACAAATTTTTAACAAAAATCTATTCCTTGTCCGCTCGCCCCCCAAAAAAAAAAAAGATTGGCTAGTATCACAAATCTCCAAGATGCAATATGGCACAATTTTGAGTGGAACTTACAAGGGGCAGTCCATAACTCTCTAATAAACACAAAATAGATGATATTGCAGCATCAAGTAGTTTCATCTGATCAAAGACTAAGCTACTCCTTCTATAAGGTAAAATAATTTTATTAACAGTAGAAAAGTCTCCAGTATACAAGCAGTATATCAGAAGGTACAAATTCTACAACTTCATCAAAAACATAAAAGGGTAGAGAATCTACAAAAGAATATGATTTTGCACAAACGTCACGAAATCTTTTATTCCATGATGTTTTAGACTTTCTAGTTAAAAAGAACCTCCAAGTCTTCTACACAAACTAAAACTTCACAGAAGCACCAAAAAGATACTACGAATTAGGGAATAATAGGTCATTCCTCTAATATACAAGATCATTTCCTATCCCCTTGAAGGCTCTCATATTTCTTTCCTTGCACATGACCCACATTAGTCCTAATGGAGCCACATCACACGCCCTTGGTCTTCTCCTCCCTTTAAAGAACTAGTTGAATAATGCCTTCTTGATTATGCCTAGTATCATATCAACTGTAATCCGAAACTTTTCAAGATCTCCCACATAAGAGAGTTTCTACCTTGCAGCACAAGAGTAGGTGATCTATGTCTCTGCCCGAATTTCTGCAAGAATACGAGTTGATGTATTTCTCAAAATTTCAGCTGTTAAGATCCCTCCCTTGATGCAAACCATGTAAAGAAGCTTATTTTCCTTGACACCCTAGGAATTCAAGCCGATAAGTAGCGGAAACCCGACTAGTTCCTTACCAAAAGCTAATGGTATTAAGACTTAACCATGAACAATTCATCTGTCCTACCCGTGATCTCAAAAACCGATTCTTCTTCATCTTCAATCTTGAAATGTTATGTTGACATTGAACTCCTCCAACTCCTTCATAATATTCCTCCAAAGTTTGCACTTCATAGAGATTTTAATGTTTTTAGTCCTCCAACCTCCTTCCTCGGTCCCATATTTTTCCATTATCACATCCCTCCAGAGAGGTGCTGCTTCTTGATTCGCAACCTCGACATCCACTTTCCTAAAAGAGCAAGGAAAACTTCACCCAAGGCTCCCCAACTCTTTGGGGATGTGGCAATCTCCCAACTTACTAAGTAAAACTTCCTATCTTCATTTGTTGAGTCCCATAAGAAGTTCCATTAGATAGTCTTTTCGATTCTCCAGTTAGTTAGTTGGTGACTGTAGCATTGACATAGTATGTGGGAATGCTAAAAAATGTGCTCCTAATCAACACTTTCTACCCCCTATCGAAAAGTATATCTTCTGCCAACCTGCAACTTTTTATAATCACTTGGTTCCATGTTGCTTGGTCTTTACTGGACGTGCCCAACAGTAATCCAAGGTAAACTACTACTTCTACATTGAATTCCAAAAAGAAGCCACGAAAGAGTAAGCAAAGTGATTCTGATGGTATTGGTGACACATGTTCACATGTCATAAGATTGTGAGCTTGTGTTGTCTACCACTGTATGCTAGAGGGTGCCTGTTTTTGCATAGTTAAATATATCTCTGTTATTTGACCACAAAAAGAATAAAGGGGAACCTCCACAGAGAGGAGCAATTAAGTTGTCACTATTCATGATTTACATGTACGACAATTCAATTGTCCAATGCCTTCTTACAGGGTAATTTATCGGCATAATACATAAATATGTTTTTTACTTTGACCTCATTTCACATTTATACCCTCCAACTTTGAGTGTGCACAAGTAGACACTTAAACTTGTATAAAGTTGAACAAGTAGACACATGAGTCCTATGTGGCATAATACACACAAAACACCACATAGGACGCAAATTGCCATGTAGGATGCCATGTAGAACACGTGTGTCTATTTGCTCAATTTTATACAAGTTTGAGTGTCTACTTGTGCATTCTCAAAGTTGGAGAGCATAAATGTAAAATGAGGTAAAGTTAAAGGGCATATTTATGTATTATGCCTAATTTATCTGAGGAAGTCTATATGAGTTTGCCACAAGGTTTCCAGTTTCCACAAACAGGGGGAAAAGAAAGTTTGTAGGCCAGTTAAGTCATCGTATGGGTCGAAGCAGGCAACTCAACGTATTTGGAGGCCTAAAGCGAAATTTCAATTAAAGGCCTAAAATCTTTTAGCTGAGGCAATTATTATATAAATTGTTAACATTATTCTATAAGTAAGAAGTTGACAAAAGTGCTTATAAACCTTTTTTTTTTGTTTAAAAACACATGAAATAAGTTAATCTAAACAGGCTTGTAATTCACTTTATCCAAAACATGATTTTTACTATTGATTCATATTTTTAATAGAGCTCTAACTTACATATAGTATAAAAGGGGTCTAGAAAATTACAACGTGAGAGTTAGTGAAGAGAATGTAAGAAGACAAAACAACATTTTTCTTGATTTCTTCTATTTGATTGAGGTTAAGGAGAATAAAATAATATATATTTTTTAAAGAAAAATACATTTGTTTTAGATAATGAATTTTTTCTATAAAAACAATTAACACATAATTTATCGTGGTAAAAATTAGAGGCCCTCTAAAATTTGGGGCCTAAGGCATATGCCTAATTTTTTTAAGCATTGAGCCGGCACTGGGTCGAAGCAGGCTTCAAGACAACGCAACATTAAGCTTACAACTGCATTGACTTAGTGCAGGATACTCACAAAGTGCCTATGACCACTCCTTGTTTACAAAGAAGAAGGAATCAAGTATTCTTTCCACAGAGATAAAGAGACTACACTAGGTGGATTGCAGATTTAAGAGAAACAACGAAAAAAGGGGATATATATATAAAGAGATAAAAGAACTAACTTTTCACAGAAATAGGCAATTGAGGCAAGAATAGATATAGCAAGAAGGTCTCTATACAAACAAAAGACAATTTCATTCATGCCCACTTTGAGAGCCACTGTAGTAATCACATGGTAACCACCATTGAAAAGCTGTACCAAAACCATTGCACCATGGGCTTTCCATATCTCACCCCCATTTCCTACTGCAACTGCTGCCATTGTGTTCACTTCATCCACTCCACACCCACCCCCCTATATACAGTCCACCAAATTTAATAATGGGTAAGGTGAATCTTGATTTTAAAATCTAAATAATACAAGAATCAGACAAAAGGAGTGAACTTTTTGTATGAACCTCAAATTGTTCTACAGAGTTTGTGTCTTTGAATTTTTTATCACCAAACATTGATGAACCTTTTGGACAAAAACAATTGGAACATCTTTCAATGAATTTGAGGCTAAAAGCTTTCCCACATACAAAAATTGTATTTGTCTTCTCCTTCTCTGAAATTGGCAAAAGGCCGAACAAGAGAAGTTTGTTGATGGAGCTTTATAGGTTACCTTTTCAGGAAAAATTTCTTTTTCTTATTAAGAACATTTTTTTTAAATGTATTTTTTATTTAAAACTATAAAATTCAAAAAAAATTTTATCTTGAGTGTCAAATCAAAATCAAACATACAAGAAGATAGCGATGTTCCTTGTGTTTAGGGATGAGTATAAAAGCAACCCCTTAAATGTCAAGAAATATCTCTCAAAGTGTTTGGTTTTAATTTTTTATTCATTTTTTTTCTATATTATTATAGATCAACTTTTATTACACTTTTATGCATACAAGTAAAGATGTTTTTGCCGTTATATTATTAGTTGTGTATTCATTATATTCTAGTAGTGTATTGATTGTATCTCTCGCTCTTCTCCTTTTTGTCTCTCTTTTTTTCATTTTTTTCATTTTTATTTTCAGAGTCTACTGCTAGCAAGAAAATTAACTTGAGGTGTACGTTAGATCAGTTTATTATTCAATTATAAAATAATAATTCATTACCGGGTATATTAATTATAACAAAAAATAATTAAAAAATCAATACTTCAGATTCTCGGAATACAAACTATAATATTTTGGGGTTGTAAAGTTCCAGCAGAGCAACAACAATCACCTTTAGATGAAGTTAACTTTCATAACTTGATACATTCTGTTTAGCAGTGAACTTATATATATAATAAAGAAGATGAAAAAAAGGACATGCAAATGATATCTGTAGCAATATCTAGTCATTGATCTTTGGCATCGAAGAAGAAGAAGGAACAGAGGAAATGTGTTGTATCTGATGTGACATTAGGGGATCCGTCATCCGAGGAACAGTTCCCTGCATCTCTCTGTAAGATGCTAAATAAAGCCCAGCTATAATGAGAACTCCTCCCAAAATGCTGCAATCACAAATGTCACAGACGAATAATTAGAAGATGGAATGTAAAAATGAAAGATCGATCATAACCAATCTCTAAAAGAAAGGAAAGTCAGAAGCACTAACCTTCCCAGATAAATATCGCTTCCAAGAAAAATACTAGACAAAATTGCTGTTGCAACAGCTTGAAGCGGACTGTATAGAGAAACTAAAGCAGGGCCAATAACCTTATTGCACCATGTCATAAGTCCCTAGTTCATCCCTGATGTAATGATTCCCTGAAATACACTAACCATTATGACGAAACTATTTTCTACTCATTTCATGCATCAACGAAAATGAAGGTTGGGACTTGCAGCATAGCACACAGCCACAACTTTCAGATGGTGTCAAATACCAACTTGTTGATCCATTGGTCATAAAGAATGATGTCCCTATCATTAATACAACGCCAAAAGAGTAAGAATATGGTGTCAATGATATGCTTGCCGGGTATACTCTCAAAACTGGAGCCTGCAAAAAATTCTTTACTCAGATACATTTCATATCAGTATGTTTGTTTTCGTGCATAGCCTTTCAGTATAATCGTCTGCTATTTATTCCAATCAAGTCTATCCAAATTAATGATTACCTGAAGAGCTAAGTATGCTGCCACACACATACAGTTCATTATTAAGCATAACACACCGAGGTGCCAATTATCAAGTACCAGAAAACTAGACAATAGCCATCCAGCAGGCTCTGATTGACCCTTAGCACTTATCTCAATTTGTGCTGTGAAATCTGATATGCTGTCTCCAAACACCATTGGACCACGGAATACAACCATTAGAAAAGCCCCAGAAACACAAACGATGGTACCTCCAACTTTTGTCTGACCTTCCACAGTAAGAAGTTTCGTAGTTTCTGTACTGCATAAATAATACAATATGAATGATGTTGAGAAGGTCTACTAGAAATGCACAATGGACTGGCCCATGTTCTCTGTGAGCCACTTCACTACTTCAAGTAAGACCTTGACACAGAAGAGATGTTGGGTGTATAAGTAAGCATGCCTTACCCTCTAGTTGTGCGTTTTAAAGCCATGGGGCTCTAGGACCAGAACAGACAATATCACTAGGGGGTTTGGCCGTTACAATAAATAAAGGAGCACCTAAGTTGTTTTTGGCAAACAGAAACACTCTTTCACCTCAAATGTTTCGAAAACAGCACCATATAAACCAAAATCAAGAGATGAAGGGAGTTGAATGTTTACTGACCCCGTGAGTACAGCAAGTATGAACGTGAAGACTGGTATTGAAGGTTGGAAAGCAGCAGCATAAGTCGGATTTGTGTAGCCAAGACCAACAAGAAACAATAGTTGGTTACCGAAAATACTGTCACAATACCAAGAGAAGGCATTTCTTAGTATAACAAAACTAAGAAAATTAACAAAACAAATCCAAATATACATGCTTTGGACATCGAAACTTACCCAGTTAATCCTAAAATGAAGAATGACAGTACTAGCCATTTATTCAGAGGAGGCATCGACCTCCTATACATAGAGAAACATAAAACATATATACATTTGTGAGTGATGCTCATATAATTTCAAATATTGTAACTAACTTTTCGAAATATTGCAACTTTAATAATCGTGGTGTCAGAATCAACTTGCACGCACCTCAATTTCCACCCAATATTTCAATTTTATGCATTACATTTTCATCTATCATCTCATTCACAGAGTGGCTGAATGTAACTAAATCTCTGTTATTTTTTTTTCTAAACAGATATAGAGACTCAAGGTGTGTTCCGTAACGAAAATATTTTCCAATTTCTCTATGTTCGGTTTGATCAAAAATTTTGGAAAATATTTTTTATAAAAAAACAAGTTCCTTGAAAATAAAGAAAATGACTTCAGTATGGAAAACAAAGTATGTAAAACAAATTCCACAAGTGTAATTCCACATTGATTATGTTTTCCCAATACTCCAATACACCTCATCTTCATCTAAAAATATTGCAGATTTAAGGCAAACAACAAAAAGGGGAAGGAATATATGTAAAGAGATAAAAGAAATAACTTTTCATGGAAATAGGCAATTGGGGCAAGAAAAGATATAACAATAAGATCTCTATACAAACAGAAGACAATTTCATTTATGCCCAAATCCAGAGCCACCTTGGTAAACACCAATGACAAGCTGTACCAAAACCATTGCACCATGGGCTTTCCATACATCACCACCATTTCCTACTGCCATTTTTCTTTCATCCACTCAACCCCCCACCCCCACCCCTCGCCAATATATATAGCACACCGACAACAAACAGCATGACCATCATACTCAAATATTGTGTAATAATATTTAAAAAACACCTTTTTACTTAACTAACTGAACCTAAATACATCATCGATCTTGCAATATTAGTGAAATACACCGTGTTTTCAACACTTCTCTCAATTTTTATTAAGAACTTCATGCTCCTACAAGAGTTTGAAAACACTTGCTATGTCATGTGGCATATCGGAAGCGCATCAGAGGTGTATCTAAGTTTAGTTAGTCAAGTAGAGAAGTCTTTTTACGGCTGTGAATAGTTCGAGGACGAAACTAATAATTTGTGTCAAGTTAAGGGTGTTCCAATATTTCTCTCAAAAAATATTTATTAAAATCATCAAAATGTCATGCATACGGTAAATTTCAATATACAAATATCTAAAAGGAAAAAACTGCATTTACATGATGTCAATAATCATAGTTAACAAGGAAAAGACCAGTGGTGTCTATCTTTATTTTTACATTCATACTTTAAGGATTTTTCTTGATTAAATTGATTAACAAATACTTTCCTTCTTTTTTGTAGAGAAAAATTATTAAATATCATTATAAAATAGAGTTTGAATGTATTTAAAATTAACAAAAAATGATCTCTTACATTTAGGGGCAAATTCAAAATTAGTCTCCAAAATATGCTTTAAGCGATTTTCATCTTCTAAACTTATCAAAAATAAACATTTTTTTAATCTTTGTCAACAATAATTAATGATAAAAATAATACTCTCTCTGTTCCTAATTACTTGTCCATTTTGACAAATTAAGAAAGGACAAAATAATTTTACCTATTATACTCTCAATTAATTACTTTGAAAAAGGTAGAATTTCTTGAAAATCTTAAATTTTTAATCCATCAACTTTATAATTAATAGGGGTAAAATGGTAAATTCATTATGTCAATAATTGTTTTCTTAATAAATGTATCAATTCAAAAGTGAACGAGTAATTAGGTACCGAGAAGTACTTAATTTTTGACAGAATGTGGAACCCTATTCAAACTTATTATTTTTTCCTATATGGCTCCCTTGTTTGTTTTGTGTACTAAATTCCATTAAAGTTGCTGTTTTTATAGGTGCAATAGTTGATAAATTATATGGATGTTACAATGGAAATCACATCAATTTGAAAATAGACTCAAACTTACCTAGTTAACTAGACTCGGAGGTAGCAGTAAGATCTCTGTCTCCAGAGAAAGCATGAGGATTTTCTAAAAGTATGTATAAATAAAAAATAACCCCTTAAATATCAAGAAATGATGTCTGGCATCTTCCAAAGTGTCTGGTTTTAAATTTATCTTCCTTTTTACTTTCTCTGTCTCAATTTATATGCCTCGTTTTATTTAATTTCTTAGTCAATCTAAAAAAGAATGACACATTTTTATATTAAGTAACAATTTTTAACTTTAAAATACTCATTTTATCTTTAATGAAATAATTTATAGTCAAACAAATATCTATCACTTATTTTAGACCATAAAAGTTTCAAAAGACTTTCTTTCTCAAACGTTGTGTCAAGTCAAACTAACTCATAAAAAATGGAATGGAAGAAGTACACAGACAAAGATATTTTTGCCGGAGGGAGTCTTTCGCTCCTCTCTTCTCTATCCCTCTTTTTCCTTTCTCTTCCTTAATTTTTCTTCATGACTCGATTTTTATTTTAGATGTGGATTCATAATTTGAATGTTGTGGATGTCATTTTTTATACAAAACGTATCACTAGTAAAAAGATTAACTTGAGGTGTATGTTAGATCGGTTGAATTTATGTAGATAAAGAATAATTTGTTAACGAGTGTATGTGTTGTTCATCTTGTATTCCTAAAATACTTAGAACAAAACTTTGAAGAACTTGGTAAGACACAATAAAGTTTAAGAACATTTTCACAACTAGAAAATTAAAACTAGTAGAGAAACTAGAATCAGAAACAGATTAGAAAAAATATACGAGATATTTTTTTTCTTAAAGAAGAATTGTTGTCAATCTGTGTTTAAAGAATCTTACTGATTCCAACAAACTTTGCAGAAACACGAAGTTACCAAAGTTTAATGGACCAGTGAAGAACAGAAGAACATAAATTAATTCACAAATCTAAAATCTGTAACACATACCAGAATCTGGAAAAACAGAAAGAAGATCAAGCCCACTGA
>JAJOOO010008581.1:0-23069 GCA_029582685.1 Solanum piurae | reverse complement strand
ATTATAAGCTGAATTTATTTGCGTAATTATTATGTTTATTTATATTTTGATTTCTCTTAAAATGTTCACTTCACTACTAAATTACATATTTTTCATTAAATTTTTTATTACTCACTTTATAATTATATTTTGTCTATAATTAAAATGTGGATAACTTTAATAATAAATTTTCTTTTACTTTAATAAACTTAAAATGAAAGTTTTATTTTTAAGCTAAATAAGATGAAAGTTTTATTTTTAAACTAAATAAGATGAAAGTTTTATTTTTAAGCACAAATATGATGAAAATCTTACTTTTAAATGTCACTATTTAAGCGATATTTTTTCTAAATGTCACTAAAACCAATGACATTTTGTAATAAATGTCATATTATATTCGACATTTGTAGCAAATGTCATCATTTAAATGACATTTTCGCTAAATGTCGCTAAAAACAACGACATTTTGCAATAAATGTCATTGATTTTAGTGACATTTAGAAAAAATGTCACTAAAATAATGACATTTTACAGTAAATGTCATACTATATTTGACATTTATATTAAATGTCACTATTTAAGTGATATTTTTTCTAAATGTCACTAAACCAATGACATTTTGTAATAAATGTCATATTATATTCGACATTTGTAGCAAAATGTCATCATTTAAATGACATTTTCGCTAAATGTCGCTAACAACAACGACATTTTGCTATAAATGTCATTATCATAGTGACATTTTGGACCAAATGTCATTATATTTACGATATTTGATACCAAATGTTATTATTTTTACGACATTTGACATCGAATGTCATTGTTTTATGACATTTTGTTCTTAAATGTCGTGAAATTCTTTATTTTCCGACATTCGTTTCAAATGTCACCAAATTAATGTCGTCGTATGTACATTTTCTTGTAGTGATATCCTAGCGACACCCTTCATTTGGTATGCAGCTAGTTCCACCCTCTCAGTATCAACAACATGCATGATCTCAAAAACCTTCTGAAGCTCTTCAATAAAATTCTCTGGATCCTCAGTAACACTTGAACCTGTGTAGCTTGGTGGATTCATCCTTAAGAACTCTCGAATCCTTGAAGTGTCAGCCGCTTCCTGCCGGTTCCCTTTTTGTTTCCCACCTTGATTGGTCACAACTTGGCTTAACATCTGCATAGCCTCACAGAACTCACCATTGGTGACCTCTCCTTGGGGTTGCACTTCTGGTGCATTAGGTACCCCTTGTTCCTATGGTTCAACATTCCTTCTAGCCAGACGACCTCAGACAACTCTTCGTGGAGGCATGATCTGAAAGACACGCGCAAGCATGAGTTAGAAAGGAACTTTTATAGAGATACACTCTATTGCACGAAATGAGTATGAAAGAAGTGAGAACATTCCTAAGTGTCGCAGCCTCCTAATTATAGATGTGGCACACTTCACACTGATAACTAGGACTCTGCTAACATGGCTTCATAGACTCCCTATGACTCTTGAACTTTGTGCTCTGAAACCAAGTTTTCACACCCTGGGCGGGACTGACACTTGAGAACCATTTTTAGCCCTAAGCGAACCCTTGGCCTGGCTTACTTACTCAGCGGAAGACTTACTCATGATATAAATAATTTAAACGTAAACTAAATTGTTCAATAATAAACTTAGAATGTATTAAAATAACATCCACTGGCCAAAGTGGTAACTCAAGTCTCAACCATCAAAACAGAAAATAGAAAGACTCAAGAACTAACATCACTAACTGTTTATGAAGCCTCTAAACAATAAAGAGGGACGTCGGGACAAGATCCACGACATCCTAATGAACTAAACATACTGAAAACAATAAAAGGGGATCCTCCGAAAGCAAAGAGGCTCACCAACAAACTCTGAAGCTCAACTAGAATAAATGATGTGCTGGATGCTAATCCTAATTACATGTATCTGCATTATAAAAAGATGTAGGCCAAATGGCATCAGTATATTGAATGTACGAGCATACGAGGGGAATACTAAACAAGACATAAGCTTGAAAGAAACTGAAAGAACAAACCTGGTCTCAACTCAACTGAACTGAACTCATTTCAATATATAGCAATAATGTAAATGCAATATAAAGAAAAGCTTTTAAAACATGAATAACAACTCTGTGTATTTAGAAATACCATAGTATCTCTGAATGTATGCAAAGATACAATATAAACTTGGGAATGTATATAGAAATACAATTTACTTCTGTGTATATAAGAATATAAAATACTTTTGTGGGAGTTTCTCTAACCGACAACCATCACTTAAGAGTGATAGTGATGATACAATGTTTTGCCTCATGCTGCCAGGGCTGTCCTATACCTTACCGAGGGTATAGAACCTAACTACTAAGTAGATACACTGGTCTATGATAAAAATCAGTAAGGAATCATCAAAAAAGTATGACCTTTTTCTACCCATGGTGGCTAAATGGTTTATGGAGGCTGGGAGTTGTGTGAACTCTCCCCCATATCGGTGCTCAATATTACTCCCAAAATATAATACTAGCTCTTATGTTTAAAAATATAATTCTTTCGTGGTTTGAGATAATTGATCAAAACTTAGCTCAAAGGCTCCTCTTGGAAATCAAAGTTTCCTCTCTCGCTTAATTGTGAAAGCATTTACTCTTTACTGAAAACTAGCTCAAAGGCTCTTTTGGAAATCAAAGTTTCCTTTTATTTTTTAAATGTGAAAACATCTTACTCTTTGGGAATACATAGTCCCGATATACTCTTTTGAAGAAATGAACTTCAATCTTTACTCTTTACTCAACTCAAAATTCAAGTCTTAAAACAACGTTAAAACGTTTGTAAAAGACTTTTGGAAAACTCTATGAACTTCTCTTGAATTGACTCTTAACTTTCCATGAAATTAATTATGGATTCAAGGCTTATGATCTCATGTTATTGATGATTTCATATTGTTTAGAAGTACCTTAGAGTGTAGGAATCAACTAGGAAACACAGGTATGTTTCAACGAAACTAGTACGGAAAGAAAAGGGACAAAATAGAAGACTTGGCATCCCGGCGCTCTAAGTGGCACGACGACAGACCCAAAACTTCAGAACTGAAAATGGGGTGCAATGGCTGGCGCGGCGCCCCAGTGGAAAAACTTCAGAACCCAAAGTGGGGAGCTCTGGCTAGCGCGGCACCTCAGACCCCTGCCCAAAAAAGTCTGATTTTTCTTAGTCTTTTTTCAACTCTAAAACCTCTAGTTTCGATTGGTTCTTTCCCTAAAGACTTAAATTCGACTACATAACCAAAATATGCAAGAATCTACTCAAAACGAGACCTAATTTTATGAATTTGAATCAACAACTCCTCAACAATTTCAACAAGTCTAAAACTCAATAGAACTTCAACAAAACCAATCAAGAACTCAATTTCTAAACCGTCAAGAATCTAAATTCGCTGAAATAAATCATGATTGACTCGTGGGTGAACCAACCCAATGCTATGTGATCTCACAT
This sequence comes from Solanum piurae, assembly GCA_029582685.1. Lineage (NCBI taxonomy): Eukaryota > Viridiplantae > Streptophyta > Magnoliopsida > Solanales > Solanaceae > Solanum > Solanum piurae. The sequence continues at coordinate 19,595 of JAJOOO010008581.1, read as the reverse complement.
ACCTCGTAGGGATCACCCCTTGACGAAATACACAAGCAATTCCTCAAAAACGACGAACTTTGGCTCTTTCTCCTCTTTTCTCCTCTTGCGTTCTTTCTCTAAAAACCCTAGCGTGAATTTTTTGAGTGCGTAAACTGACCAAATTCAGTTTAGACCACTAAATAATTACCAAAAACGAAATAAGTTAATTGGGGTAGTGAAAAGACCACAATACCCATCAAAAATCCGGTTTTGACTTTCTTTATCTAGACAACCCAACTTCAAATGGGCATATCTCACTCATACGAACTCGAAACTGAGAAAACTTGGCGGCGTTGGAAAGATAATTCAAAGATATTTTCGACGGTATCTTTTAGAACACCTAAAACATCTTGATCTAGGATTTATAATTTTTTGAAGTTGACCCAAAACTCATACTTAACTTAATTTTGTCCAATTTTCTAGATTTTTATTCTTTACAAAAATGACTCTTTCTAATTCTAGCTCTTTCTAGTTGCGGGGTGTTACATTGCTCCATGGAGATCTCCTCTTCTAAATCACCATGAAGAAAGGAAGTCTTGACATCCTTCTGCTCAACCTCTAAATCTAGACTTGTGGCTAAGCCTAGAACCAATAGAGGACATTTTCACAACAGGGGAAAAAATTTCATCAAAGTAAATTTCATTTCTTTGACAAAAACCATTGACAAAAACCTTTGACAACTAACCTAGCCCTGTATCTAGGTGTAGATGTGTGTTTCTCTTGATTTAATCTGAAGATCTATTTATTATTGAAAGCTTTCTTACCTTTTGGTAACTCCACCAGCCCATATGTGCCATTCTCATGAAGTGACTTCATCTCGTCTTGCATGGCTTCTACCTACCTATATCTATAAGTATATAGCATGAATTTATCGAAACCATTAGGTTCTCCCATGTCATTTAAAAGGATATACTCATTAGGAGTGTAACACCCCAGATTTGAAAAAAGATAAATTACAGATTTTCAGAAGTTGCAGGTGACACCAACGGAGACTACCTACGGACCGTAGGTTGCTCCATGGACCGTACGTAGGGTCCGCGGTTTGTAACCTCAACTCCTCCAGAAATTTTCTAGAAAAAGGCATGAGCCACGATAGGACCTACGAATTGTAGGTGGGACCATGGTATGTTGCCCAGGTGTGTGGATCATGACCTTTAACACTCCTCTCTGACAGCCAATTGATGACTTACAAGATGGACCGTCAGTCGACCTACAGTTCATCGGTCAGGTCCATCGGTGGCCCCGACAGCTTTTAAGTTAGGGTCATTTTTGGTTTTCTCCACTATGTGTTAGACACCTAAACAACGCCGTTTAACCCTTAAACTATGTAGTTTTGGTTAGTTTAAGCCTAGTAACTTAATCATATCTTTCCCTAGTCGATTCATTCTCCAAAATTCTCCAAAACTAGAGCAAAAAGATAAGAAACAGTTGACCCAGCCCTCTCAAAGAACACAACAAGTTTTCTTCAGTTCCAGCCCCAATATTGAAATATTTCTCCGTAAAATTCGTCACCAGGTATGTGGGATTTCACTAGTGGATTCCTTTCTTCCACTAGGTCCCTAGAATTAAGTCAGATTCTCGATTCTCTATCTCTTGTTTAGACCTAGGGTTTCTAGAACCTTAGAAAATTGTGGTGATTTAGCTGTTATAGTGTTCTTAATTAGGTTATCATGTTTACGCAACATTGTTTCCTAATTCCTTGCATGAAACTTAGAAACCTAGATGTGTAGATTTGTTTAGTTCATGAATTACACTTGCTAGGTCAGATAAACAGATATACATGCCTAAGATTTCGAATTTTTCATTATCAGTACTTAAATGTTGCATTCTGAGTTAGCATGTAAGAATATTGAGCTATACAATATATTACAGTTATGTTGTATGTTACACATTTCCAGTTGGGAGTAGGCTTAACACCGAGTTGGACTAGGGTTCAGTTACCCTCATAGTCCCAGAATTACGTGCCCCCGTAGGATTATAAGTCCCCTTTGTGGGAATCAGATTTAGTGATCACGCCAGTCATGCCTTTATACCCCTGACAAGGTATCTTGGGTCCTCTCAATGGGGCGTATACATCGGACTCCATGTTTAACTCATGTGGTTTTATGTCGGTTAGTAGTAGCTCCCAGAGTCAGACTCTAGTGCATTTGACCAGGTTTTCAGTTATATATTTTAGTATTCAGTCTCAGCATGTTATGTACTTGGTCATTGCATTAAGTTTAGTTCATTTCTATATATTTCAGTATCTTCATCATGTTTAGATTATATCATAGCTCAATATGCTTTGTTCATTTTATATGTTGTTCAGTTTTATCTCATCATGCATGCTCAGTACCTTTCAAGTACTAATGCATACTCTGTGGTACATCTTTTCATGATGTAGGTTCAGGTCCTCAGCATTCAAATCACGCGTAGATAAGTTCCCGATCCACCTTTAACAACTTTAGTGGTGAGACCGCATACTTCGAGGATAATAGACATGTTTTCATATTTTAGTCTTTCATTCAGTTTCAGTTTGCTAGAGTTAGCTGGGTCATATCCCATAATCTCTAGTCAGTTAGAGGCTTTATTCAGACATAGCTAGATTCGACTTTAGTTATTGAGTTATAGTCCAATATCATTAACTCTTATTTAGTATTTATATATTCAGACCAGTATTGGGTATTCCCCATAATTCAGTTTATCTCATGTTTTAAACTTCCGCATAGTATCTTTTGTTTAGTTGTTTAAGTATACTTATGATATGCCAGCTCAGGGTTAGCTTGGGGTCACTTGTGATTCTAGGTCAGATGTTTATGTCAAGGAGGTAGCCTCAGGGGGTGACCAAATTGGTATCAGAGGAATAGGTTTAAGAGTCCTAGGATGTCTGAAAAGCCGCACTAAGTAAAATACTTTTCATGGGTGTGAAGTGCACCACATCTAATGGGAGAGAGGGTACGAAGTGTTTTAAGAAAACTTCATTCTCTTTGCTACTCTTATCGTGCGTGAGGTATGATACAACTTCTCATTTCTAATCCGTCGTTATGCGTTTCAGATCATGCCTCCCTTAGATCTTACGCAAGGGATGGCAATCCACGCAACGCTAATGTAGTTCCTCCAGTTCAAGACCATGAGGTTTCGACTGCTGAGTTTTGAAATGCTATCCAACTTTTGGCTCAGAGTGTGGACAACCAGAACAATCAGCAGGGTACAGTTCCTACTAATACTATTGGAGGATCAACTAGGGTCTGAGATTTTGTTAGGGTAAATCCGCCTGAGTTTCTAGGGTCGCAAGTTGGTGAAGACCCCAGAACTTCATTGATGAGGTCAAGAAAACCTTTGGAGTGATGCAAGTGACTGGAAATGATAGGGTAGAGTTGGCATCCTACCAACTTAAGGATGTGGCTCACATATGGTTCACGCAGTGGAAGGAAAATAAGGGTGAGAATACAACTCCTGTGATTTGGAGGTGTTTTATCGGAGCTTTTCTGGAGAGGTTCTTCCCAAAGAGAATTGAGGGAGGCTAAGGCTCAAAAATTTATGAATTTGAAACAAGGTTCAATGTCAGTCCAAGAGTACAGACTTAATTTCACCCAGCTCTCCAGGTGTGCTCCACATATGGTTGCCAATCCTAGGGCAAAAATGAGTAAGTTTCTATTTGAGGTATCTGACTTAGTGAAGACATAGTGCAGAAATGCTATGTTGCTAGAGGATATAAATATCACGACCCAAGAGTACTCCCTAAACGTAACATGGCACATAGAACCCAGAAAGGCCACATGTAAGCCACTTAGTATATCATAACATAAAGCATTAGAACAATAAGAGTAAAAACGCATTTTCAAGTCCAAAATTTTTATAAAGGAAAACAGAAGTCTAGACTTGCCTCAAATAGCCATCTATTACAATAGTCGAATCAAATAGGGTCACAGCCCATACAATACAATCCAAAATGGAAATACAAGAATGAAACTACAAATGAAATCATCTGTCCTCAATCATGAGGACTCACCAACAAGCAATGAGAAATGAAAAAATCCAAGCTCTAGCCACAATGAGAACCACCTTGACAATCGGACCCTACACTTGAAAAAAATGTAAGAAAATATGGGTTAGTACAAAATTGCACTAAGTATGATAGTCATGCACAAAATCATTAAAACATGCTAAAAGGGACATTTTAGTTGACTGCATGCAATTTACTAAGTTAAAGCATCATTTTGAAGATAGTGGAAGAGCATAAGACATAAGCATAGTCAACTAATAAATCATCATACCATAAGAGGAACCTACCATAAATACCCTCAAAGCCTACTTGTGCAATGTATGAATAAGATCCCATAATCTCACCCATACTAAGTAAAACTCCTTGAGTAGTCATAGTTCATAATTCATATTCTTGTCATAGTGGGAATAAGCCTTAACCGACATATACCATGTGAGCTTAACATGGAATCCAGTGTTACCCACACCAAAAAGGGTTGTCCTACTCTCATAAGGTAAGACCATCATTTGTTAGCTTTTAGGTGGATCCACTAGCTAAATATCCTATGGGAGCACGTAGTTATGGGATAAGGATATTGTTACTAGAAACCCCAGCCTTTCTTAACGGGGGAGCTTCCATATCATGAGATTACTTCTAGAAACCTGACCTTTCTTAATGGGAGAGCTTCTATCTCATATTCAATATCCATTCGGTGCTAAGCATTTATCCCATGGAGTATTTATTAAGGCATACCTTGTTTCATTATGATAGCTCATTAGATCATACGTGAGAATAGCCTTTCGCCGTCCATGTCTAAATATAACATTAGATTCAATTAGGTGAGAATTGCCTTTCAACCTAAAATCTCAATTATGTGAGAAAACCTTTCACATTATGTTCATTATGTGTTCATGAGAATAACCTTTCAATCAACACAACAACATCATCATAATCATGGACACTTCACTCTCAAAGTGTTCTTAATGCATATACATAAATTTCATAATCATACATAATTCTTATATTTTTCCCTTCAAGGACCATAGATCATATTCAATCAACACATCTAGAATTACTAGATTAGACACAGATAATAACATGATTCAAATAGTTCAATTACTACAAGCATAATCTCATAATACTTTCCTCTTACAATTCACCCACATCATAAAGTCATAAATTGAGAATATAGAGATTTCATGGATTCTTGGAGGATTTCATCATACAACTATAATAAATCATCAATTCAATCATAATATAATGTAATTAAATCATTAGAATTGTTTTTGAACGGAATCCATGACTTGGAGTAAAACCCTAGATTTTGGGGAATCACTATCTTTGAAATTGAGTTTGGAGGGACTCCATGGATGAAGGAATACCATACCTTAGCTATGGGAATAAAAAAAAATTGAGTAGAAATCCTCGCTCCTTCAAACCCTAACTTTACCTTCCCTCTTCTTCTTTCTTGGAGTTCTAGATAGAGAATTTTGGGGGAAATATTTGTTTTGATTGGGGATTTTGGAATTATGAGGAAGATGACTTAATTTGGTGACTTAAAGACCTTATATAGTTAGTCTAATTTAGTGTAAAACAATGTCACTTAATATTAATGAAAACTAGAAAACCCCATAATGCCCCTAAGTGTAACTACCAAAAGGCAGTTCCACGCCTCACCCACAACTCCACGACCACGGTCCGTGGGTGGACTCACATGGCGTGCTTTCCATCCGTGGTCTGGTCAGAGAATTTTGAACATCCACGCCCCTTGACCTACGGACCGTGGACCCACCCATGGGGTGTGGGTCCTGGTCTCATGGGTCACTGCCTCAGGTGGTCTCCTGGTGCCCACCTAGGAAACTGACACACGTGGCGTGAAAGGACCTACTGGGCGTAGGTCCCCTTCATGGGTCACTGTCTAGGCAACAAATCTTGGGGCCTCCTCAAGGACCCATGGTTGGTCCTTGGGGGTCGTACATTAACGTTCTAACATGAAACCCAATATTTTTAGGTACAGGGAGGTACATTTACGACTCTAACCCTCATGTTAAGCTCTAATTTAGCTTACTAGTTTCCGGAGTGTTACAATAAATATCTCTAGGCTCATGACTCATGCTCAGTAGGTTAACGAAGATAAGCTTAGAGAACTAGCTAAGGACAACAAGAATGATAGAACTGCAACTATGAGTACTCTCAGCACAAATCCCGTGGTGGAAATCGCTCAAAATATCAACATAAATCTTCATCCCCAACACCTTCATCAGCTAGTGCTCCATCCCCCCGGTTTTGATAGGATCAGAAAGGTAGGGCATCATGCTCTAAGTCTCACGGGAGTACTTCAGGTAACAAGACCTACCAGACTTGTCCGAAGTGTGGTAAGAACCATCCGGGTGAGTGTCTTGATAGCAAGGAAGGGTGCTTTGGATGTGGTCAGTCTGGCCATAGGTTGAAGGATTACCCTTCTGCCAGACAGAGGAAAAGAGGTAACAATAATAGGGATAAGTTTGTAGCTCCAACAGCACTAGCAGGTCACCCAACTCAGTAGGGTACTTCATCTGGTACAGGTGGCGTTCAGCGCCACAATAAGTTGTATGCTCTCCAGGATTAGGAAGATTCTCCTGATGTGGTTACCAGTACGTTACAAGTCTTTTATTTAGATGTTTATGTTTTGTTACATCCAGGGGCTACTCTTTCCATTGTAACTCCATATATAGCAGTGAACTTTGCTGTCAGTCCAGAAACTCTCTTGAAATCCTTCTCAGTCTCTACTCAAGTTGGTGACCCAGTTATAGCTAGACGGTTATACAGAAATTTCCCTGTTACAGTCTCTCAGAAAGTCACCTCAGCAGATCTTGTAGAGTTAGAAATGGTAGACTTTGATATCATTCTAGGCATGGATTGGTACATTCATGTTATGCCTCAGTCAATTGTAGAACTAGGATCGTTAATTTTAAGTTTCCACACGAGACAGTCTTAGAACGGAAGGGTAGTAGCTCAGTGCCTATGGATTGATTTATCTCTTACCTTAAGGCCAAAAAAATGATATCGAAAGGGTACATCTATCATCTTGTTCGGGTTAATGATAAAAGCTCTGAGACCCCAACTCTTGAGTTAGTTCTAGTAGTAAATGAGTTACTGAAAGTGTTTCCAGAAGATCTTCCCAGAGTTCCTCCCGAAAGGGAAATCGACTTCGGAATAGATCTCCTTCCAGATACTCAGCCTATTTCAATTCCTCCTTACAGAATGGCTCCAGCTAAGATTAAAGAATTGAAAGAGCAGTTGAAAGACCTCCTATATAATGGCTTCATCAGACCGAGTATCTCCTCGTGGGGTGCTCTAGTATTATTCATGAAAAATAAAGATGGTTCTCTCAGGATGTGCATTGACTATCGGCAGTTGAACAAAGTCACAATCAAGAATAAGTACCCTATCCCCGGGATTGATGACTTGTTCGACCAACTTCAGGGTGCTAGTCATTTTTCAAAAATAGACCTCAAATCTGGTTATCAACATCTCAGAGTTAGAGCTAGTGACATCCCAAAAACAGCCTTAAAAAATTTGTATAGTCATTATAAATTTGTAGTTATGTCATTTGGACTAACCAATGCTCCTACAACTTTCATGAACTTAATGAACATGGTGTTCAAGTAGTAATTGGACTTGTTCGTTATCGTCTTCATTGATGATATCCTCATTTACTCTAGGAATGACGAAGAGCATGCGACTCATCTTGGAGGTTTTCTACAAACTCTCAAACATCACCACTTATTCGCGAAGTTTAGTAAATGTGAGTTTTGGTTACAATCAATTGCTTTCGTTGGTCATATCGTATCTAGCAAAGGGATTGAGTTTTGGTTACAATCTATTGTGATGCATCTAGAGTTGGCCTAGGTTATCTGTTGATGCAGCGAGGTAAGGTTATAGCTTATGCTTATAGAGAGCTTAAGGTTCATGAGAATAACTATCCGACTCATGATGTCGAGCTTCCAGCCGTAGTATTTGCCCTAAAGATTTGGAGACATTACTTGTATGGTGTTCACGTAGATGTTTTCACAGATCATAAGAGCCTCCAGTATGTATTCACCTAGAAAGAGTTGAATCTTTGCCAAAGGAGATGACTTGAATTCCTCAAGGATTATGACATGAATGTACTTTACCATCCTGGTAAGGCCAATGTAGTAGCAGGTGCTCTTAGCAAAAAATACATGGGTAGTATAGCACATGTTGGAGAATAAAAGAAAGAATTAGCAAAAAACGTTGTTCACCGGCTTGCTCGCTTAGTAGTTGTTCTTACGGACATGTCAGATGGTGGTGTGATAGTAAAGAATAGATCATAATCTTCATTGGTAGCGGAAAATAGGACAGTGATCCTATATTTCTTCAATTGAAAGGTACAATTCATCAGCAGAAAGTTGAGGTTTTCTCTAAAGGTGGAGATGGTGTACTTCATTACCAGGGTCTCTTATGTGTTCCTAGGGTGGGTGAGTTGAGGAAGAAGATCCTTACAGAAGCCCATAACTCCAGGTATTCTATTCATCCAGGTGCCACCAATATGTACCGTGATCTGTGGGAAGTCTTTTGGTGGAATGGCATAAAGAAGGATATAGCAAATTTTATGGCTAAGTGCCCTAATTGTCAACAAGTTAATGTAGAACATCATAAACCAGAGGTATCACTCAAGAGATTGACATTCCTACATGGAAGTGGGAAGTGATAAACATAGATCTCATTATGGGTTTACCTCGTACTCGCAGACATCATGACTCCATTTGGGTGATAGTAAAAAGAGTTACCAAGTTCGCTCACTTTTTGGCTGTCAAGACGACAGACTTAGTGGAGGACTACACTTAACTATACATTAGTGAGATAGTCAAGTTACATGGAATTCCTTTGTCTATCATCTCAGATAGAGGTCCTCAGTTTACCTCTCATTTATGGAAATCGTTCTAAAAAGGTCCTGGTACATAGGTTAATCTCAGTACAACATTTCATCCACAGACGGATGGTCATTTAGGCCTTAGAGGACATGTTAAGAGCTTGCGTGATAAATTTTAAGGGCAGTTTGGATGATCACCTACCTGTCATAGAGTTCACCTATTATAACAGTTCTCATTCTAGTATTTAGATGGCCCCTTATGAGGCATTATATGGGCGTAGATGCATATCTCCGATCGGTTGGTTTGAAGTAGGTGAAGCAGCCTTGATTGGGCGAGATTTGGTTCATGAGGCTTTCAAAAAGTTCAGCTCATCAAAGATAGACTAAGGACAACCCAGAGTCATCAGAAGTCCTATGTAGATGTGAAGAGAAGGGACTTAGAATTTGAAATCGATGATTGGGTTTTCCTGAAGGTGTCACCTATGAAGGGGGTGATGAGATTTGGCAAGAAAGGGAAGCTCAGTCCTAGATATGTAGGTCCTTACAAAATCTTGTAAAGGGATGGTAAAGTGGATTATGAGTTAGAGTTGCCAGCAGAACAAGCAGCGGTTCATCTGGTCTTTCACATTTAATTGTTGAAGAAGTGTATGGGTGATCCGGCATCCATAGCACCATTAGAAAGTGTGGCAGTGAGATGGTCTCACTTAAGAGAAGGTGCTAGTTGAAATATTTGATTGTCAGGTTCGTAGGTTGAGTGACAAAGAAGTCTTTTCAGTCAAGGTTTTGTGGAGGAGTCAGTATGTAGAGGGAGCTACTTAGGAAGCAGAAGCAACCATGAAGGCCAAGTACCCTCATCTCTTTCCTTCCGATTCTGTTTCAGCTTCAGGTAATAATTCCTCTCCAGTGTCTCAGTTTACTCTTGCGTAAAATCAGTCTCAATATCTTGGTCCTTCGGTTGTTCTTGTATTTTCAGCATATTTACATGTTCTTGGAACTCAGTTCAGTCAGATTTCAGTTTCCAGTACTTAGTGGTAGGGATTGCAACTCCTTCCCTCAATATTCAACTAGTTTAAACTCTATTCAAGGACGAATGTTCCCAAGGGGAAGATAGTGTAACACCCCAAATTCGAAAAAGGATAAATTACAGATTTTTGGAAAATTCAGGTTCCACCAACAGAGACCACCTACGGACTATAGGTTGCTCCACGGACCGTAGGTGGGGTCCGTGGTTGGTCACCTCAACTCCTCCAGAATTTTTTAAAAAAAGGGTATGACCCACGACGGGATCTACGGACCGTAGGTGGGACCATGGTCCGTGGATCATGACCATCAATCGACCTACGGTCCATCGGTCAGGTCTATCGGTTGCCCCGATAGCCTTTAAGTTAGGGTCATTTCGGTCTTTTCTCCTATGGGTTGGACACCTAAACTACGTCGTTTAACCCTAAACTATGTAGTTTTGGTCAGTTTAAGCCTAGTAACTTAATCAGATCTTTCCCTAGTCGATTCATTCTCCAAAATTCACCAAAACTAGAGCAAAAAAATTAGAAACAATCGACTCAGCCCTCTCCAAGAATGCAACAAGTTTTCTTCAATTCTAGCCCCGAAATCGAAAGATTTCTGTGTGAAATTCATCATCAGGTATGTGGAATTTCACTAGTGGATTCCTTTCTTCAACTAGGTCCTTAGAATTTAGTCAAATTCTTGATTCTCTATCTCTTGTTTAGACCAAGGGTTTCTAAAAAAATAAGAAAATTATGGTGATTTGGCTGTTATAGTGTTCTTAATTAGATTATCATATTTTCGTAACATTGTTGCTTAGTTCCTCGCATGAAACTCAGAACCCTAGATGTGTAGATTCGTTTAGTACATGAATTACACTAGCTAGGTCAAATAAACAGATATACATGCCTCATATTTAGAATGTTTCATTATCAGTACTTAAATGTTGCATTCTCATTTAGTATGTCAGAAATGAGCTATACAATATATTTGTCACGACCCAGGGGTACCCCCTAGACGTAACACGGCGTACTTGACCCCGAAGGGGTCGTATACAAGCCCTTAGCATATCATAAACATAAAACTCATAGAAATGATGTGGAATTTAAATAATTCTTTACAATCGAAGTCTTTCATATAAGAGAATGGGAATCTAGACATTGTCTCATTTAGCCATCTAAATACAATTGAATAATGAATAGGGACACAACCCTTACAATAGTTCTCAAATGACATAATAAAAGAAACTACTAGGTAAAGATACTCATCCTCGAATCTTGAGGACTCACCAACTAGCAAGGGGGATTATATATCTCAAGCTTGAATCACTAGAAGACCACCTTCAAGAACCAGCCCTACACTTATAGAAAATGTAGAAATATGGGTTAGCACAAAAATGTACTAAGTATGGTAGCCATGCATAAAAATAATTGAAACATGCTAAAAAGGACATTTTGGTTGAAAACCATGCATATGCTAATTTGAACATCATCTTTGAAACTAATTGGAGAACATACTCATAAGACAACTCATAGATAGTGCATCATAGCATAAGCACAACAACATAGTCATAAACATAGTCTCCAATCATAGGCATAATGCAAACATCAACATTCATAAGGCATAATGTACATACATAGTCAAATACCAAGACCATATCATCACAATAGAACCATAACATAAGTGACCTTAGGTTATACTTCTGTCATGCATAGATAAGATACCATAACCCTATCTACACTAAGTACCACCTTTAGGTAACCATGCTCATACTTATCGTACATTAGTCTCATCCATAGTTAATACTCATAGATAAGGAAACATTCATATCCATTAGCTCATGTAAAGGAAAGTCAATCATAACAACAATACAAATGGAACATGCATTAATTCATAAATCATCATAATGTAATGGAACCACACCATGGCTACTCTCAAAGTCTACTTGTGCCATGTATGAATGAAATCTCATACCCTCACCCATAATAAGTAGATCTTCTTGAGGAGTCGTTAGTCATAGTTCATGTTTCATGTTCATGGTTCATTTACATAAGAGAAACACACCATGGCTACTCTCAAAGTCTACTTGTGAATTTCATCACATAATAACACCCCTACTAAGTAGACCCTTTTGAAAAACCATAGCACATAACTCACTTTCTTGTTCATGGAGGGAAAATAGCCTTAACCAACATATACCATGTGAGCTACATGGAATCTGGTGTCGTGTAACCCCACACCAAAAGAAGGTGTTCTACTTGCCTAAGGTAGAACTAAATGTATTAGCTTTTAGGTGGATCCACTAGCTAAAGACCTATGTGGGCACATAGTTATGGGATAGGGAGATTTCTTCTAGAAACTCGGCCTACTATATTGACGGGAGAGCTTCCATCTCATGAGATCATGTGTAGAAGACCCAGACTATTGTATTGATGGGAAGGCCTATACCTCATTTTCCATATCCACTCGGTGCTAAGCATTTTTTTCCCAAAATTACTTGTTTAGTATTGAATTGGATTTACATGTTTGAAGGAGTATTTTACCCTTCGTTCAACCTAACTCATAAAATAGCTCATAGATTCAATTAGGTGACGATGGACTTTCAACCTTAGAATCGTCATTAGTATGTGAGTAAACCTTTCACACTAAGATCATGTGTTTTAATGAGAATGGACTTTCAATCAACACAATAGGATCATCATGGTCATGTACATTTCATGCATAGTAATGTGTAAAGGTGCATATGAGAACTACACCTTCAATTAACACCATTGATACATCATAATCATGTTTATGCATAGAGTGTGTGTGTGTGATTGTCCTTGCAATGACACAACATCAACATTATCATTATAGACACTTCACTCTCAAAGTGTTCATAAGCATGTACATAATATCACAATCATGCATAATTAACATATATTGCATTCAAAGATCATAGACCACGTAATTCAACACATGTAACATTCATTACAATAGACTTGTATATTATCATAATTCAAGTAGTTCATTCATTGCATGTATAAGCTCATATACTCATATTGTAGGTCATATGGGTAAAGTCCTTCCACAATACTACCATATACAATTCAACATGCACAATGGCTTCCTTCTTAAAGCATCAATATTCATAGTTCATTCCTTTTAGCTTTTACCTTTAAATCCCTAGGAGTCATCTTCATTTTATGAGCATTAATCTCAAGAAATACCTCATATGGTCATCTTGTAACCCTAACTCTCAAGGTAGACTAACCACATGCTTCATTCTTATTCAATTATAGTCATATAGCATCAAGTAAACTAAATCTCAATACTACTTCAACCATGATTCATCATGTAAGACCTAATCAAGTTAATTCATGTATACAAGATTTTATCATAGGAAATTCGTGTCTAGGTGATCTAATCTAAGGCAATTCATCAAGAAGTTCATCAATTTTAGAAGGTCACATCTAAACCCTCAATTTGCCTCTTTCATGACATAATCCTAGGCTATATCAATTTCACCCTAGAATCTTAGGTTAATCAAGAATACATGTCGAATCATACTAAAATCATGTAATCACATCATAATAAACTCACATCCAATCAATTGGATCAACTTGCAACAACATTTATAGTGTAAAGAAGAACCATAGCTAGGATTCGGAAAACTCATGGATTCTTTAGGAATTCGAGTTAAAATCATATAAAATCCGTAATACATTCATAAACAATCATAATTCATCATTTAAAAACAAATTTGAAAGGAATCCATGGGGTTGAAATGAAACCCTAGTTGTTTGGGTTTTCTAGATTTGAGATAAAAGCTTTTGAAGGGGCTCCTTGGGTGAAAGCTACCCAAGGATGAAAACTACCATACCTTAGGTGTAGAATCCAACCAAATTCGTATTGAAAATCTCCCTTCTTCAAATTCTACTTGATCTCTTTCTTTGTTCTTCAATGGAGGTTTCTAGAGAGAAGATTTCGGTGAGGAGAGTAGTTGGGATTTCATTTGGGGTCTTGGGTTATAATTAATTAATTAGGTGTTTAATGACATAAAATAGTTTATATAGGTGTAATAAGTCCATATAAAATGAACCGTAATGAAAACTAATTAAATGTGGTGAGTCCTCATACTTTGAGGACAATAGAAATGTTTTCGTATTTTAGTCTTTTACTTCAGTTTCAGTTTTCTAGAGTTAGCTGGAGGAATGTCCCAACATCTCTACACCCTGATCATTATCTTGGGTTTCTTCATGTGCAAAATATGTATCAATAATAGGAATTGAATCAACATCAACTAAGCTCTCATCAATCTGAGAATCTGGTTTCTCAGCCTTGTCAATATCTTCAATAATTTGATCTTCAAAGAATACAACATCACAACTTCTAATGAGCTTCTTACTAATTGGATCATAAAAGCGATATCCAAACTCACCTTGATCATAACCAATGAAGATGCACTGCTTAGTTTTAACATCCAATTTCGACCTCTCATCTTTTGGAACATGCACACAAGCTTTACACCCAAACACTTTCAAGTGGTCATAATAAACATCCTTTGCAAACAAAACTCTGTTTGGAACATCACTATCAAAAGCAACAGCAAGAGACAAATTGATAACATAAGAAACAGTGTTAAGTGCTTCAGCCCAAAATGAATTTTGAAGTTTTAGCCTCTGAAAGCACACATCTAAATCACTCAACTAAAGTTTTGTTTGTCCTTTCTGCCAAGCCATCTAATTGAGGAGTTTTCTGATGACGAATTCCATGCGATTTGTAGTAGTTATCAAAGGGACCAAAATACTCACCACCATTATCAGTGCGAATACATTTTAATTTCATTCCCGTTTGTCTCTCAGATAAAGTGTGAAACTCTTTAAACACAACAAGTACTTGATCTTTGAATTTTAACTGATATACCTAAATCTTACGAGAATGATCATTAATGAAAGTTGCAAAATAAAGGACACCAGCTTTTGACTTCACTTTAAAAGGACCACACAAATTAGAGTGTACTAGCTCTAGTAGTTCAGACTTTCTTGAAAGAGGATGACTGTGAAAAGAAAATCTTTTCTTCTTTCCAGCTAAGCAATGAACACATCTTTTCACCTTTTCTTGTTTCAAATCGGCAAGCAAATTCTTTTTAGCCAAAAAGGTGATCCCTCTCTCATTCACATGACTAAGCCTCGTGTGCCACAATTCTGATAAAGTCTCGCTTTCCACTAAATTTATAGTCACCAAGAATCTATCCTTGTGTCAAGCATAAATTTGAGTGCTTTCTTCCTCGAGCTACCATCAATGAGCCTTTGGTGAGATTCCATTGGTCAATAGCCATCATCATCTAGTTGTCCTAGTGACATCAAAGTCAAGGGAATGTCCGGAGAATGTTTGACATTCTAAAGGACTAACGTTGTACCAGTATTGGTTTTCAAACAAATAGTGCCAACAACAAACACCTTAACCTCACCAGCATTACCCATCTTTAACACCTCAGAGTTAACAAAAGTATAAGATGAAAAGAAGTAATTTATTGGTGTGCACTACAAGAAATTAATTTTTTAGCGAAGGTAAATTTGGTCGTTAAAAGCCTTAAGTTGGTCGCTATTAGTCAATAAAGAAGGGAAAAAGTTTAGTAAAGTCAATATTTAAATCACTAGTCTTGGGTACGTGTGTTACATGTGTATCCCATGCTAAGTTATGTGGAGTTGTTATAACAATAATTACATACTCAGAGATGTATGTTGCTCGTGTATTCCATGCTAATTAAGTACAAGAAATTTGAAAATATTATAATAAGTGCGTGATAAGATGCACAAAAATGGAAGAGAAATATCAAACTCAAACCAATAACGTCAATTATGCAATTCTTATAATATATCAAGTATTCAATTTGATAAAAGTTTCTTTTATTTAATATGTCATAACTCATAATTTAAATGTCAAGTGTGATTTCAAAATATTTTTTGTCTTTAATTTTTCATATTCTTTTTCACCTTTGTAGTCTCCACCTTTTCACATTTGCATACATATTAAGAAAATGTTGAACGAGAGTAGTGTTTTACAAAAGTTAATTAGAAATTTGATCAATCTATGTCTTCCTTAAGATGACTTGTAGATGATCATTGTGTGATAACTTGCATAGTAATTGAAGAGAAATATACAAGCTTAAATCAATCAATGGTGAGTCTATCCAATCAAGATTATTATCAGTACAAGGTACATCATGCTAAAATATTTCTATCAAATGAATTTCAAAAGCAATATTTGAACAATTTTAATCATGTAATTTTTTTAATATATCAAGTATTCAACTTGATATAATTTTTTTTAATATGTCACAACACATAATTTAAGCGTCTCTTATTGGTTCAAAATATTTCATGTTTTACATTTTTTGCCTTCTTTCTTAGAAATTGTAGCCTCCATCTTTTTATAATCACATACAGATAAAAAAGTTATTGTCGAATGTGAATTGTGTTTTGTAAAAATTGCACATAAATTAGATCAACATATACCTTTCTTATGATAGCTAGTGGATCATTGTCAATTTTGTGGTGTACACCTACAAAAAAAATAGTTATTATTAGTGATAAAAATAGTAATTGCTAAAATATCTAATCGATGTATATAAATCATAATTATTATAAGTACGTGTACACTTTGCCTAGTTCAAAATTATTAGTTCTATCATCTATGAATTTAACAAAAAAAATATTAGTTAAATTATGTAAATTGATTCCTAACAAAAATTTACACAAACAAGAGTATACAATTTCATGATACTCCAAGAAGTTATAATTAAAAAGATAGTAATCTTACCTGATTTGAATTTCATGACAAATTTCTATGTTGCAAGAGGTGAAATAACTATGATACATGCGTTTACCTATCCAAGTAAGATGAACTTTCAACTAATAAAAAATATATATATGAATAAGTAGAATTAAAGATAATAATTTATAATGTGAATAGAAAAAATAGAGAACATAAAAAGAAGTAGAAAAGCGAGATACGACACAAATAAATATGAGAAAATGTGCCTACACAGAGTAGGATTGATAATCTAATAATTTGATGGATTGAGATAGTTGTCTTGTGATTTTTTTACTATATATACACAATATATAACATTTAGTAAATGAATATATTTTATTGAATTGATCAAAAGAATTACTCCACATTGAATATACCAATCAACTTTTTAAATTCTCCATATGTTTATTACTACGAAGAGATGTGTTGCATTAGGAATCGGAAGATAAAGCATTTAGAGAAATTGAATACACAAAATTCCATGTCTTTTGATTTATCTAGTTCATTCATTTGCTATATTATTATTTATATTTATTAGAAGATAGACTAGCTTTTTAGCAAAAAAATAAATATATATAACATAAATAGGAGTTAAATAAATGGGAAAATATTAATGGTATTTTCGTGTGTATATATATTCAATAGCCTAATGCATTGAACTATGTGTATATTTATATTCTTCTACAATATTATTGTAGAAATAATATTTGATTGAAGGATATTAATTTCATTCAATGTTTTATGGACATTTTGATAATTCAATTTTTAAAATATTTTGGTTCCACTTATATATATACTTACTATTTACTTATTTAATAAAAGTTTTATTTCTCTGTTTTTATATGTGAAGGAAAAATGACAAATGAATTTATGATTACTATTTAATATTTAATTAACAAAATATTTTATAACTTTTTTATTTAGTATAGGGGTAAAATGCAATCCAACTTCAAATTTTGGAGCTTTTCACTTTTAATAATAATAATTATTATTATAATAATAATAATAATAATTAAGAAAATTTATTATTATTATTTATGATAATATGATGATAAGTTAGGAAAATGAAGAGGTGTAGTTACGAAATTGATTTTAAATGGAAAAATAATTTCTTAAAATGATTTAATAAAAATAAATTAATAGGTAAGGGGTATTTTTATAATTTAAATTTTGACTTAGATTCTTCCTACTTTTAATAATATGTGATATGTGATTATTGTTATTATTTTTATTTTTATTATTATTATTATTATTATTATTATTATTATTATTACAATTATGAGAGGTTAATACATATTAAAAATTGTAATTATAGATTACATAAAAATTTGATTATGAATACAAATATTTATTAGATAAAACTTATTAAAAATGTCAAGTACTCGTGTTGGCAGATATAATGGCGAGTGGAGTACTCTTTATTTTGGGATAAATGGAATCATTATTATTTTATTTAGTAAAAAATAGAGTAAATGAACAAGAAAAAGTTTTTTAAAAATATTATTATAACATTTTAATTTATAGTTATGGTAAAATGGTAATCAAACTTTGAAATCAAAATGATAATCTAACAGTGAATTTCTAAATTTTAATATAAATTTATATCCCAATATTAAATTTTAAATGGTGCACACATAATTTAGAACTTTCTTTGATCTATAAGTAATACTTTTCCACATAATAAAATTAAAAACCTAGATATTTAACTCATTAATGACCAATAAAAAGCTTTGTGCAACCCATAAAGCAAGTCATCGTCTATAATACAAACTTCTATTTTGTATATTTATGGTTTGCAAGTATTCAACAAGATTGTTGAATTTTCTTATAGATGAATATTATCATTCTTTACTCAAACAAAGTAAAAGAGAATATTATTACTCATTCATTAAAGTATTGTGTTGACAAAAATGTCCGGTTACATTTGTACTTTAGACAAACCTTTTGCAATTTAAGGGCAAATAATACCCGAAAAGAATTTAAAAAAATTCACTGAAAGAAATTCAAAATATTAAAAGACAAATATAATGTGACTTCATATTTACTATTTCAAAGGCTCACGATGATAACCAAATTTAAAGTTTGCAACTATACGGAGTTGATGAAAATCGGAAACAAATGAATTATAAAGTATAAAAATCTTGTAATGGAAAAAAAAAAAAACAAGTGTGAGGAGTTGAGGATATATATTGTAAAGCAAGTTCCCACGTTCTGATAAATAAATAACAAATACGCCAACTTTCTTATTGTTGGCGTCAAACATATTAACATTAAGAATGTTCTTCTACGTGACATGTATTCAATCTACTTTTTTTTTCCGCTTCTTTGTTTCTTCTTCTTGATTAGCAGCTTCCAACATTTTTTTGTTATCCCTCTTCCAACTCTCTTTTCTTCTCATGTTAAATTGTGCAATTTCCTTCATCCAATCTAACGTGATTAGCATCCATCTTTATAAGTTGGTTCTTAAATAGTATTGTATAATGACCTTTTAAATTCAACATTGAAACTAATTCCTACATAATAGTGGGAATTAACCCTTCATATTCAATTTTTAATTCCGTATAGTAGTGACTATTGAAAATGCAAACATTTATTTAATAATTCTTGGTAATTGTCAAAGAATTATGTTTATTTGATTTATATAATCCAATGAATTTGGTCTACATTAAATTACTTTTTCCAACTTTCTATCTTGTCCACATTCTGGACATAATGATTAATTGGTGATGTAGAGAATTAATGTTATTTTTGAATGGAAAATGTTTTTTAAAATAATGACTACTATTTACCGTTTAATTAATTAGATATTGTAATTAAATTGTATTTAATTTTAGGGGCAAAATGGTAATCTAACTTTGAGGTTAGGAGCTTCTCAATTTTAGTAATATATGATATATATATATATATATATATATATATATATATATATATATA
>JAJOOO010008580.1:0-15368 GCA_029582685.1 Solanum piurae | reverse complement strand
AAGTAAGTATAATATGGGTTAGTATTTCGAGTGGATTGTATACCTTTTTGAAATGCAATCGGTTGGATAGGAGGAGGCAAGTCCTCAGTAGCAACATTTGTTTAACGCATGGCATAATTCACCGGAGAATGGTGCTAGATGCAGATGATGATGATAAACCAGGAGTGATAGCACTACAAGTAGAGATGTAGAAGTAAGTGTAGGTTCCTCAAAAGTCGGTACATGTAAGACATGAGAGGTAGGAGTAAGACCTCAGAGACATCAAGATGATTACAAGATGTATAGTAAGGTTGTGATTCAAAGAATGTGACATCTGCCTACATAAGGTATCGACGTAGATATGGTAAATAGAAACAATACCCTTTTTGAACTCGAGAGTAACCGAGAAAGACACATTTAAGAGTACGAAGGTCGAATTTATCTTTCCTTTGGGTAAGGCTAGGCTATGAACAAAGTATCTTCTCCCAAGGATATGAGGGAGACTAGAGTAGAGATGTGACTGAGAAAACAATATAAAGCCTGAAATATGAAGCCAACTTTAAACTATGACATCAAAAAATCTTATTTATGCAAATCATTTGTAATTTTGTATGTCATGTATATGTCTGATTTCACACCAGATATGAAGCTATTATATGCCTAAGCTTCTGGCTTTGGCAAGGTCACAAATCTAGTAAAAAATGTATGAAAGTTGACCTTGACAAGTAATCATATATTTGATGTATAATTACTATATGTCTAAAGTATAGTCATGCCAGGACTACAACCTTAGTCAATAATGTTTGAATGTTAACCTTAATATGATCATAACTTTAGTAAACATGTCTTCTAAATAAAAAAATTAAAAGAATAACTAGTTATTACTTAGCTTTCCTCCAAATATCCTTTGTCTTTTCTTTATTCGACAACAAAGAATTCAATTGCTTCTTCATTTACCCATTGTGTTTGTGATAGTTAAATGAGCATTATATTGAATCATTAGAAATCTAAGTAAGAGAATAATTGAAAACTTTTCCAATCAGATAGAAGAGGAATAACCTAACTAATTAGGAAGAATCGACTCTTTATATATTTGAAGTTACAGCACTACTACTTCAGCTGGAAATAGAGAGTCAGAGAGGAAGAAAAGGGCAGAGGAAGAAAGAGGGGGAAGGTTGGAGACTTACTGAGAGTTGCGATCCCACCACAAGACGAGGCACCTCTATTGAAACCAGTTCATGTAACCATTGATCCACCAGATAATGTCTCTACAAGGAGAAAAGGAAAATTAGAAAATGGAAAAGAATAAACTGAAAACCTACCTCTAGTAGCTAAGAAAAAGATGTGGCAAACAAGATGAAGGTGTTGATGACCTAAAGCGAGTGGAAGAGGAAGGTTATATTTCACAAGGCTCCTTGCGGCGACATGAAGAGAAAGATAGGGAGCTCAAATAGGAAACCCTACCTTTTAGGAAACATGTTATAGAAGTTGATAGCCTCACTTAATGGGCTGGGATTTTTGTTTTAGCGTTGTTTTAGGGCTAAACCAATTGTGGGTTGGTCTTTTACTTGTTTGTACATGTTATAAGATTTTTTTTAAAACTAAATGTCTGAGCTCGAGCTCCTTTATTTAGAATTAATTAAGTTTGTACAAACAAGTAAAAGACCAAGCCAAAATTGGTTTAGCCCAAAAACAATGCTAAAACGAAAAGCCCAGCCCACTAAGTGAGGCTATCAACTTCTAAAACGTGTTTCCTAAAAGGTAAAGTTTCTAATTTGAGCTCCATCTCTCTCTCTACATGTCGCAACAAGGGCCGTGTGGAATCCAACTTTCCTTTTCCACTCGCTTTAGGTCATCAACACCTTCCTCTTGTTTGCTAAGTCTTCTTCTTAGCTAGCAGAGGTATGTTTTTGGTTTTTTCTTTTCTGTTTTATTCATTTTCTAATTTTCCTTTTCTCCTTGTAGAGACATCAACTGGTGGATCAATGGTTACCTAAGGTGGTTTCAACAAAGATGCCCCATTTTGTGGTGTGATCGTAACTATCAATAAGTCTCCAACCTTCCCCTCTATCTTCCTCCGCCCTTTTCTTCTTCTCAGGCTCTCTATTTCCAGTTGAAGTAGCAGTGGAGTAAATTTTAAGATATAAAGAGTTGATTCTTCCTAATTAGTTAGGTTATTCCTCTTCTATCTGATTGGGGAAGTTTTTAATTATTCTCTTACTTAGATTTCTAATGATTCAATATAATGCTCATTTAACTATCGCAAACACTGTGTGCAAAACATGAAGAAGTTGAATTCATTGTTGACGAATAAAGTAAAGACAAATGATATTTGGAGGAAAGCTAAGGAATTACTAGTTATGCTTTTAAAATATTTATTTAGAAGACATTTTTACTGAAGTTATGATCGTATCAAGGTTAACGTTCAAACATTATTGAGTGTGGTTATTGTCCTGGCAAGACTATACTTTAGACATATAGTAATTATACATCAAATATTAAATTACTTGCCAAAGTCAACTTTCATACATTTTTTACTAGATTTGTGACCTTGCCAAATCTAGAAGCTTAGGCATATAATAACTTCATACCTGGAGTGAAATTCAAACATATACATGACAAACAAAATTAAAAATGATTTGCATAAATAAGATTTTTTGATGTCATACATTAAGTTCGAAGCCACATTATTTCAGCGAGCAAGTATAAAACCTTGTTATTTCACTCTTTTCAGCAGCCCACCCCCATTTTCCACCGTCGAACACGCCACCACAAGCCAAAGTTTATAACCTAAGCTTCATTTTAGGCCTTCTTACCATCCATTTCAGCACTGGGAACAACAAATATTAGGGACATCTTGACTTTTTCAGTCCCTCTTTGGACTTATTTGCTATCGCTCCGGTGATAGCCGTATCAAGGTAATATTTTTCCTTCAAGTGAATTTTCACTCGCATTAGTTTTTTTTTCCACAATTTTCCTTATGTGAATAATTGTAGCTAATTATACTTTTTGTGTAGTTTGCGGCTATTCAACTTTTACTTTTAGGAAAATAGAATTGATATTGTCATCTTTACCTCCAAAAGTTAGTGAAATTGACATTTTATAAGGGAAAAGTGCCAAACAAAAATCGTATCTTGCAGATTGCCGCCAGTGTGAGAGAGGGCGGCGAGGGGAGAAGTTATCATAAATTTAGTTCATACCTAACAACTTGTAATTTGGGGAAGGAAAGTTATGGACTTTGTTTCATGCATGTATATGTTGTGCTTTTTAGTTTTTCTTTTTTGTTTACCCGTAAAATGGTATAATTGAATTCCTAAGTGTGGTTTAAAGGCACACAGATAAAATTGACCTTATAATGAAATAGATGACAACAACGAAATGATAAATGAGTGCAAGACATCTTCAGAAGCTTTGCATACCGGTTGACAGAAATCTCAGTCTCTTCCATAATATACAAAATCACAAGCTTATCTCATCCTAATTATCTCATTTGGATATGGTTCAGCGTCCTGTCTCATGCCTTTGGAGCTAGACGGTCCGACCTTATTGGCATGATACTAGTCCCAACTATATACTCCAGATCTTCCAGAACTGAGTTACCATCATCGGTCTTGTTCCAAAGATGTTGACTCAATTCTCTTTATGACTGTTTTGACCAATCACTCTTGCCACATGTTAGTACATTATTCATCCACCTAATTAAATTGTTTTTCACCCCACGCAGATGTGTTATGCAACAAGGCAAAATAAGTGGGATTATTGGATCCTTTGATATATATATGTGAAATTTAATTGGTTTTATTTGATTTCTAGTGCTACGGTTTTATAGTGACTAGGGCATCAGATAGATGCGTCATAAAGTACTTTAGTTATCACATGTTGCTTAATTAAAATCTCAATAATGGTGATCTCCATAGTGAAACTTCCTGGGTCCTTCAACTTTGTTGGCAATCTATTCTGAATCCGAGATGAGCACTGCTCTGTCAATGCTATTGTCGCATACTCTCCTCTTGTTGGCTACTATATCTGAGACAAGCAATTCGAGATGAGCACTGCTCTGTCAACCCTACTATCGCATACTTTGCATATTTGGGAATGCCCGGCAAATGCTGCCTCCTCTGTGGAAATCCTTACAACCTTTTGTAACCACAACATTAAATGGTTTTGGATTAGGATCTACATCGCTAGGTTGACCTCCTTGGGCCGTAGTATTATGCGCTCCGATAATCTGATGCATCTTTCTTTTAAGACTACAGATTGCCAAGTACTGTTTTTTAGCAGTATCTGACTACTTTTGCCGCTCATCTTCTAATTTATTCAATATCTCTTTAATGTCATCTAGTTGTCCCCAAATGATATTATCCTGAATTATCCTGATTCTGCTGATAGCGTTACTTCTGGCCCTGTGGCCTATACTGGTTTTGGTTTTGGTATCCACCCAATGAGAAATTTGGGTGATTCATCCAATCGGGCTGAAGTTATTGTTGGGTTTTAAAGGTGTGAACAGGGTTGTGACTTTGCCGAAGGGTTGTGACCTTTATTAAAGGTTGTGTCTTTTCTAAAGGGTTGTGACCATTTGAAAAGTTGTGCCTTTTCCAAAGGGTTGTGACCTTTCTGAAAGTTTGTCTTTTTTTCCGAAGAGTTGTGACCTTTACCTTTTGTTGGCTATAAATAGACAGGTTTTCTCTCATTTTTCTGCATTGATTTCTTCCCTTCTTCTACATACATTTCTTACAAAAAAAAATCGATTGATCGTGTCTGTATGTGTGATTCGTTGTTGTAATTTTGAGTTCATTGAAATTATTTAAGGTTGAGGTACCGCTAATTTTTTAATGGTTAATCCATTTTATCTTGGGAGGAATTAATCTGCAACCTCGGGTACTTGAGGGGATTAAATTTCTTAAGGACACACAGTAGGTTCTGTGGACTCGGATGTTCTTTGTTTTTTCTTTTCATCTTTTATTAGTTTTGGTTTGCTAATCTGAATACAAGAGATAACAGTTGTTCCTGAAATTTTGGTTTCCTGTGCCTCTACTTGCGTCTCCCACAAAATGTATGGATTCTGGGTTAGCTCCACACATCTGCTGAATTGTATCACCTCCACAGACTTCACAGAACAACTGAGATTGTTGAACTGACTGAACTTGAGCTTGCACCTGCGCTTGACCCATAAAAAATTTGGTCAATTGGCTAAAGTTGTTCATCTGCAATTTGTGCTTGTATACTAGTCATCCCATCAACCTCCAGCATACCTATTTCCTTCACTGCATCGTTATTGGACTCACTGGTCCACTAAGGATTACTGGCCGCCAACCTGATTAAGTGTATCAGCAACTCATCATTTTCTTTCTCTTGTGCTTGTTCACCTGCAACTAAATCAAGAAATAGCGTAGAATGAATGTCTAAACTCTCTACAAACGTATGTGCTAAGAATTCCTAGGTCTGGTGATGATGGGGACAATTCAGCAAGAACATTTTAAATCGCTCCCATGCTTGGGGAAATCCTTCACCTTCCTTCTACCTAAAATCCAAGATCTCACTCCTTAATTTAGCTGTCTTCCCAGATGGAGAGAACCTTGCAAGAAACATTTTCATCAAATCAGCTCATGATGTGATAGAGTTGGTAGGTTCAACTGTAAGCCACCTCTTGGCTTCTCCTAACAGAGAGAACAAAAACAGGATGAGTCTCACATTCCGATAGACATCCGGTGTGATGTAACTATTTGCGATCTCTAAGAAATTATAGAGATGAGCTTGCGGGTCCTTATGTGGTAAGCATGTGAACTGCTCGTTTGTGTGCAATTACTGCAGGTGGTGGGTTGCATTACACATGCAACAAGTCTTGCTCCTTCAAGTCTTCAACCTCTGATGAAGGAACCTTTTGGGTTTCGGTTGGAATGGAGTTAGGTTTCCTTCAACTTCGGAGGGGTTTGCCTCGCTGTCAGAGTTTTGCATAAAACTTTCCATCTACAACCACAAGAGCTTAGATCAATCTGTTAACCCCTGTAACAATAAAAATAACAAAAAATATCTCAAACTTTTCAATACTTTAAGTCCCCTGCAACAATGCTAAAACCTTGTTGTCTCCCAACAACGCATGCAAGTGTACGTGGTCGTCAAGTAATAAAGTGATTTTAAAGAATTGGGTGTATTGATTCCATGGGGACTAAATCCCTGACAAGTAGTTGATTTATTCCATTATATTTGTATTAACAAGTGTTGTCCAATTCAGAGAGTTTGATTGGTTTGTTTATACTACATTACTTATTATATCTAAAACAAGACAGGTAAATAAGATTGATATCATAGAGGTTGTTCAAAGAGAAGATAATACATAGGGCTATGGCGCCTGCGTAATGTAACATCCCGCCTTAGAAAGAACTAAAATTAGAAAGAACTAAAATTAGAGAAGATAATACATAGGGCTAAGTATAAGCTTTGGGTCTACTTCAAATGACCATAACTTTCAGTACATGATGAGTTAGGTGGATAATAAGATATCAAATGAAAGGTCTTGGAATCCTCTTTCCAACGTTACCGAGTTTGCTAATTTTTGAGCTCGTATGAGGGAGATATGCCCGTTTGAAGTTCGGCTGTCTATTTAAGGAAAGTTACCCGGATTTAAGAGGGGTATTTTGGTCTCTTCCTTACCCAATTAAGTTAATTCATTTTTAGTATTTAATTAGGGGTCTAAACTGATTTGGTTCAGTTTACTCAATCCAAATTAACGCCTAGGGTTTGAGAATAGTTCAAGAAGATGAGAAAAGGAGAAAAATCAAGCCGTTCTTGGAGATTTCGTGCGGAATCGAAGGTCGTTTCGACAAGGCTTGATCCCTAAAGAGGTAGGTGAGTTCACATAGCATTGGGTTCGTTCACCCACGCGCCAATTATGTTAATTTCAGCATATTTCATCCTAAAAAGTTGAAGATTTGATGTTCTTGAGGTGTGTTCTTGAAATTGCCTTCATTCTTGAACTTGGATAGGATTGATGAGTTTCTTGACATAGTCTTATCGATTTTAAGAGTTGTTTCGAGTTAGATTCTTGGGTACATGTATTGGGTAACCGAATCTAAAGAGAAATTGAGGGAAAAATCGCATTTAATCGAATTATGATTGAAAATGAGTTGAAAATTTCATCGGGAACACCTGGGGGAGGTCTGGTGCGACGCGCCACTAATGCACCAGCAGTGCGCCATTTTGAGTCGCCTGCCCCCACCCGTTTTTCATCGTTTAGCAAGTCTGAGTCCTTCTGAAGTGTACTAACACTTCCTATCGATTCTAACTACTCTAAATGACTTCTAAACATCTAGAAATCGTCCATAAACATGAATCATAACCTTGAATCCATAAATTCAAATTCAAGAAAAGTTAAGAGCCAAGTTTAAAGAGTTCTTAGAGTCTTTTCAAAAGTCTTTTACGAATGTTTTAAACTTGTTTTAACACTTGAGCATTGAGTTGAGTAATAGTAAGAGTGAAGTTCATTTTCTTTAAAAGATTATATAGGAACTAAGTATTCCCAAAGAGTAAATGTTTTCACATTTAAACAAGAGAGGAAACACCAATTTCCAAGAGAGCTTTTAAGCTAGTTTTTGAGTAATAATCTCAAACCACAGAGAAAGAGTTATGTTTTTAAACATATGAACTGAGTATATTTTGAGAGTAGTATTGAGCACTGATATGGGGATGAGTTCATAATAACTCAAGTCTCCATAAACCATGTAGCCAACTTGGGTAGAAATGATCATACTTTTTAGATGATTCCTTAATGTTTTTAAAGCATAGCTTAGTGGATCCACTTAGTTGAGGCATTCTCTATCCCGGAAAATTATAAGACAGTTCTGGCAGCGTGGCGAGACGTTGTATCATCACATAGCTCATAATGATGGTTGTTGGTTAGAGAATCTCCTAAACAGAGATATTATTGTATTTTCCAATACTTCGAGATGTTATCTACTGTTTTAAATGTTTTATATAAATTGCATCTTTATTGTTGTTTTATTTCTGCATTGAGTTGAGTATTCATGAGTTGAGTAAAGTTGAGGTAATTATTTCTTTCATATTCCAGTTCAAGCTTATGTTTTGTTTAGAATTCCCCTCGCATGCTCGTACATTCAATGTACTGACGTCATTTTGCCTGCATCATTTTATGATGCAGATACACGTAACCAGGATCAACATCCAGCGCTTCGTTGATCCAGTCGAACATTTCAGAGTCATTTGGTGAGCCTCCTTGCTTTCCGGAGGATCCCTTTTTATATTGCTTTATCATATCAGTTGCTAGGATGATCGGGGATCTTGTCCCGACATCCCTCATAGTATTAGAGGCTTCATAGACAGATAGTTATAGTTCATTAGTCTTTTCAGTTTCATTTCGTTTATGTTGAGACTTGAGTTGCCTTATGGGCCAGTTGAATGTTTCTTTACAACATTTTAGTTTATTTCATGAATTTATCTTTGTTGAGTAAAGTCTTCCGTTGAGTATTAAGCCAGACCAAGGGTTCGCTTGGGGCCAACAATGGTTCTCGAGTGTCAGTCTCGCCCAAGGTGTAGGCTTGGGGCTTGACACATAATATCTTCATATGTATATGCAATTGCTATACTAATTTCTATAATTTCACTGACTCACAAGGTTGATATATATTATAATCATGTTCTCCCGAGCCTTTAACTGTCTACCCAGATTAGCCTCTCACGTATGACCTCTATTGATAAGTGATGATGGCCATAAATAATCTGAATGCATTTATATCTCATTTATGGGAGCCAATTAGGATAAACTATGTGATTTTTTCCCATCTGCCTAAGTTTAATGCGTAGAGTTACCCTATAGAGAGATTAGAGTTTGATGTCTAGCACATGTGTCCAACTTTCAAGAAGGGAGATTTTTTATGAAATTTTGTAAAATTTTCCAATGTTTTACTCTTGTTTTTCTATTGTCATTAGTTGCTTAATGTTTTTGTTGTGACTTCCTTAATTTATGGCCTTATGCTACAAATCTAGTTTCTGGGAATCCTGAACTTGTAAAAGTGAAGCAACTATCAGTGATAAAATATTATTAGCAGAAGTAGTAATGACTTGTAGATCACAGATCTTGTACTGTCTCCATCTAGAAGCTTTTCTCTGGTCTTTTTATATTTATCGTTCTCACAGCTCAAAGTTGAATTTTTCTATATTTATCTAAATATTATCATATATTAAGATTATGATATGGCATATCTCCCCTACATTGATTGAAATTATACGCTTATGAGCAGTGGTGTCAATGCCATCTCATTCCCTTCACATGGTTCATTCATTTAAACGGCTGGTGCTTATGTACTGGTTTGCAAAATTGATTCCATGTCGGGGAATTTACTGCACAAGTTTAAAGTTTCCACTAAAGCAATACCACCCTGTGAGTGTCACTGTGTTGTTTGGACTCTCCAAAGAGTTGCCACACCTGTGTAGGATCCTCCAAAGATGCACTATACTTTTGGAGGATCTAACACGCACCTGTCGACATTTTTAAGAGTCCAAGCAACATAGGTTTGGTATACATCTTCTGTTCTATTTTGTATGATTTTCTCTGAAGATGGGAGACATTTTCTTTCTTCTGCTGTTAGTGATCGACATGTAGCAATTTGGAAATTAGATGGTAGCAAAAAAGAAATCAACATGCTGTTTGCTTTCAATGGATCACCCTGTTGTTACAACATTAAAATTGGAGATGAAAATAATGGAGTTTTTGGCCAAAAACATACTTAAACTATACATCAAACTTAAATTACATCTTAAAAATGTCATTCTTAGAAGAAAACATCCTTCAAATATTTAAAAGTGAACAATTTTCATGCTTCTGTTAGATATCTTTAAAAACTAAGGGATCGAATAAAAACATGACCAGTTCACATGACTATCAACAAAAGTTTTCCTGCATAATTTCATTACCTCCTATAAGAAGTTCCTGAAAAGAAAATATTAAGAATCTTAGACATTATTGCTTACAGAAACAAAAAAAAATGTTTGGAAGGTGAGGATACATGATTTGCTCTTTTTCTCATTTAGTAATGGAAAGAAACTAGAGCTTAATTATCTTAACTTTTTTCATAGCCAAACTGTATTTAGATAATAAATTTTTGGACCAATCTGGTATTGAAATGATCAAAATATTGATTATGTCTCGCATATGAGTTTCATTATACATGATTAGAAGCGAAAGTCTCCAACAAATGCCGTTTCTAGTATATTCAATTGAGAAGAAACACATTTCAACTAATAATATATTTAATATCAAATTACACGAAAAATAAATGGAAAAAAATTGTCAAATTAAAAGATTTTGCATAATGCTAAACTCAATCACCGAAAAAGTTAACAATAGAATTTTTGGCGTATCTAAGAATAATAATTACGAAGGGATGATTTGATTTTTGTGGGATCTGTTTGTTTTCTAATAAATTCAAGTAGAAGGATGAAAATTGTTCACTTTTAAATTCTTGAAGGATGTTTTCTGCTAGGAATAATACTTTAAGGATATAGTTTAAGTTTGGGGTATAGTTTAAGGATAATTTTGGCAAAAACTCAAAATAATGTGAGTGTAGGTGCTTTAACAATAACTTATGTTGATTCTTCAAAATTTTCAATAAATACTTGAAGGTCACATAATTTTTTTCAATATATAGTATAATTCTTTCAAATTTTTCAGTATATGCTTGGAGAGTCACACTAGTTTTTCAAATATTTACTATTGAAATCTTGATAATCCAAATTATGATAATCACGATAATATATTATGTAAAAAAAATCAATAATATATTTTTATTTTAAAATTGATCCAAGTTAATTTTAAATTTTGAATATAATTTTGATACATAATTTTTAATAGCAATTTCATCACTTTTAATAGTTAAATAAAATCTAAATCTCAAAAATAATAAATTCGCTTTGGCTTCTTTTATTTTTTAAAGTTCAATATCTGATAATATTTATATTTTTCTTAAATAAAACTTATATAAGGATCAAACATTATCTAATTAAATTCAATCATAAGAAGTAATTAAAGGGGGGAAATGAGATGATGAAGGGAAAAGGTTAAAGAAGCTGGATTAGGGACTGCACATATTTTTCAATTTAAGTTAGTATTTGACCATAAATTTGTTTTACAAATGTTATTTAATAGGAGTATCTCAAAATAATTATTTTTTCTGTTACTACATTTGAAAAGACCATTTATAGCCTTAATAGCTAATCTTTATATTTATCCATTAAAGATTGGTCATTACTTCTGATTCAAATATTAATGTTGCAATTGATATTTGTAATATTTTCCCATCATTACCTATCTCATTTACTCCCGTTGTGATCATTTTGAGTTTTTTCACACCTATATATGCTTATTGTATTCAGAGAAGATATAAACATATTAATTTCTCATATGTTCTAGTATGCTGAATTTTCTTTTTCCTACTTGATTTTTTGTTAGATTTTAACTTTTGTATATATAAGAAGAGCTTGCTGAATACAAGGATACAATGTGATGAAATATCTTTAAAGATAGTATTTTTGAAATGCCTCAAGTGTTGGAGAATTTCATTTTTTTTTAATTTAAATTTGGACTCAAGATCCATCTTATTAATTAAATAACTGGGCCAAACATCATTAACAAAAGGTTCAACCTGATCGGCCCAAATTGGTAAAACCAAGTGGATAAATACACTACCCTAATACTAGGGTTTTCTAAATGAGCTATCATTTTCTCCTTTCTTTCTCTTCCTCTCCTCTTTCTCAGCTCGCCTCTTTCCCAATGTTTGTCGTTGTACCCTTGCTCCAACTTGATGTTCCTCCTTCTTTGGGTGATAAAAACATCCTTCATGTCCGACTTGTGATGGACTCTGGAAATATCATCTCTCAAAGGTATGCCTCGTTCTTTCCATGTTGAGTTCTTTCTCCTTCTTCGCAGCTGACAATGTTTTATTTGTAGGTGTGTTGTCTGGTTAGAAAGCCTGAGTTCGTGAAGAACTTGAAAGAGAGTATGTGCCTTGTGCTTCCTCCATGCAAATATGTGTAAGTGACTCGCAATTACCATCTTCCCTGTTGCTTCTATTCATATTTTGATTCTCTTTATTTTGCAGGTGAAGCAGAACAGAAGAAGATCGTGTAGCTCCCTCACTTCATCTTTTTGTTGGAAGCTTGTTTTGAAATCAGATTTGGCATCTATACTCTCGCTTTTTTGCTGGTCCCTGTGTCCCTTTTTGCTGGTTGTCATAACTTAGAAATAGGATAGGTTCCTTAACAACTTTAATTTTTTGCTCCCAGCATAGCTAATATCTAACCTGTACATATCATAGTTGTGGAACAATGTGTCTTCTGATCTATAACTAAGCATGATGTCCATCGTTGTTAGTGTTAATTCTCCTTTTTCTTGATGCGAACTGAAGGGATCTGTTGTTTATCTATGTTAAGAATCCTTCTTCCCAAACTTGGTAACTGAATGAAATTCTTAAATGTCTTTATTTATTACTGAATTTGCTATGTAATCTGCCAATTGATTTAGTTCTCTAGAAATATGTGAAACATGTACTTTGATTTTCCCCACCATGTCATGTATTTCCTCCATCATTTCTGCTAACTCACAAGGTATTTTCCAACTCCTAGTGATTATGTTTTTCAATACTAGGGAATCAGATCCTGATGAACATGATTCATATTTTTCCTGATGCAAAGTTGTAGAGATTCCCACACTGTTTTTGGCATCAACATAGATAAGATCACCTCATCCATCCCATGATATAGTATTTTCGTAAAATTTCTAACAAAATTTTTGGAGTAAGTTTGAATATTCATCTTCAAATATATGTTTGACCGTGAAATTTGATTAGATTTTGAAAATCTGATCTGCAAATATTTTAAAGTTCCCAAAAATTAGGTCAAAACAATGTTAGAATTTTTGGAACTTCCATTCACAAAACCTCAATTTGAAAAACTCAAATTTCGAATTTCAACTTTGAAATCCATGACTAAATAAGAGTTAGGTAAATAAATAAAGCACAACCCCCTCCGGCCCTCCCCCAACCACACACACAAACCAAAATATAAGTATAAAAATTTGAAGCCACATTATTTCAGCGCGTAAGTATAAAACTTTGTTATTTCTCTTTTCAGCGGCCACCCCCGTTTTCTACCATCGAACACGCCACCACAAGCCAAAGTTCTTAACCTAAGCTTCATTTCAGCAATGGGAACATCAAATATTAGGGACATGTTGACTTCTTTCAGTCCCTCTTTGGACTTCTTTACTATCAGCTCCAGTGATGGCCGTGTCAAGGTAATATTTTTTCCCTCAAGTGAATTTTCACTCGTATTAATTAATTCTTTTCACCATTTTTCGTACGTGAATAATTGTAGCTAATTATACTTTTCGTATAGTTTTCGGCTATTCAACTTTTACTTTTAGGAAAAAAGAATTAATGTTGTCAAATTTACCTCCAAAAGTTGGTGAAATTGATTCTTGATGAGGGAAAAGTGGCAAACAAAAACCATATCTTGCAGCATTACCTCGAGTGTGAGAGAGGGCGGCAAGGGGAGAAGTTATCATAAACATAGTTTACACCTAACAACTTAGAATTTGGGGAAGGAAAGTTATGAACTTTGTTTCATGCATGTATATGTTGTGCCTTTTAGATCTTTTTATTTTTATTTTTATTTTTATTTTGTATGATGTTATTTACCGTAAAATGGTACAATTAAATTTCTAAGGGTGGTTTAAAGGCATACTGATAAAATTGACCTTATTTTAAAATAGATGACAACAATTGAACGATAAATGAGTGCAAGAACAATAATAAATACTCCCTCCGTCCCATTTTATGTGATGTACTTTGATTTGGCACAAACTTTAAGAAAAATGGAAAGACTATGCAATGTTCCGAAAATACCCTTATTAATAAGTCTAAATTGTTAAATAAAAAAAATACACTATATCTGACTTTGAATAGAAAAGTTTATGACTTTTCTCTTTCTCATAAGTTAATGTCACGTCAGTTATTAATATAAATCCAAAAGAGTTCAATATATTTATTTCTCTCTCTTCTTTCTTCTCCACTCTCCATTCTCCATTATCTCTCCCTTAATCTTTCAATGAAGAAGAAAGACTCCAAAATGATTGAGTTTTTGCCATTGCAGGTAAAAGTAATTTTTTTTTTCATGATTTTAATTATAGTTTCAAAAAATTGATAACATAAAAAAAAAATGTGGGAAAAGATTAAAATTTTCAGTTTCTAGCGCCAATTTTTTTGCCAAATTTTATAATATTAGCTAATGGACTCCATATAAGTAGAGATACTTCATCTTTAATTTTTCAATTCTTCCTTTTACAGTTTTTCCAATCAGTGATATTAAAATGAGTGTTGAATTTTCAGAAGACCCAATTACCACAAAAAGGCGATTGAATCTGAACGACCGTCGAGCAATTGCGGAGTGGCTTTTGAAAGAAAGTAAGAATGGAAAACTTAAACATGGTTCTGTAAAGGAAGCAAGTATTTTGTTCAACACATCAAGAAGTACCATTGATCGTATTTGGAGACAAGTTAGATTATGTGTTGCTAATGGTGACATGTTAAATGTTTCTACTAATCTTGCAGGCAGAGTTGGGAGAAAACGCATACAAATCGATATCAATCAATTCAAAAAAATTCCACTATGTCGTCGAACAAATATTCGATCTCTTTCTTTTGCAATAAATATGGCAAAATCAACAGTTTTTCGACGTGTGAAAGAAGGTGCAATTAGGCCACACACCAACGCCATCAAACCGCATTTGACCGAAGAAAACAAAAAGGCGAGACTTCGATTTTGCCTCTCAATGATTGATCAGAGTACACTTCACTCAAATCCCATGTTTATAGACATGTTTAATTATATCCATATCGATGAAAAATGGTTTTACTTATCGAAAAAATCTGAAAGGTATTATCTTCTTCCCGAAGAAGAAGAGTCTAATCCGTATCGTTCTTGCAAAAGTAAAACTTTTATCACAAAAGTTATGTTTATGGCAGCTGTTGCACGTCCTAGATTTGACGTTAATGGAGTTGAGTTATTTTCGGGAAAAATAGGAATTTTTCCGTTTGTAGTTAAGGAACCAGCCAAACGGAATAGCAAAAATCGAACAGCAGGAACTATCGAAACAAAATCGATTTTATCGGTGACTAAAGATATCACAAGAGTTTGTTTGATAGAAAAAGTTCTTCCAGCCATTCGATCAAAATGGCCAGCTTCAACGTCAAGTGCACCCATTTTCATCCAACAAGATAATGCAAGACCACATATTGGTGTTAATGATTTGGAATTTATGGAAGCCGCTCAACGAGATGGATTTGATATTAAGTTATGCTTTCAACCCCCTAATAGTCCTG
>JAJOOO010008579.1:0-52333 GCA_029582685.1 Solanum piurae | reverse complement strand
TGGCTAAAGAGACTTAGTAGTTCCGCTTGCGTATTGATGTTTTCAAATGTTGATGACTCTTGAAGTCTTATGGTTTTATTGAATAAAAGTTTTAAATTCTTAGTGATTTTTATGATCTATGCGATGAATGAATGCTAAGGCTTGTATAAGACCTCTGAGAGGTCGAATACGCATGTAACGGCTAAGGGGTGCTCTTGGGTCGTTACAATAAATGTGAAGCGCGCCACATTTATGAATAGGAGGCTATTGGATGTTTAGGAAATCTCACTTCTTCATTCTCTAAGTTGTTCCATAGAGTTTGGCTCTATTAGGTATTTCTCCTAATCCATGCCCTATGGTTTTTAGGGTATGGCTAATACAAGGTCTAATCCTAGGAGAGATGCGAAAGGAAATGTGGATCAAGAAGTTCCTCTCAAAGTTCCACAAAAAGCTCCTCCTCAAGCTCCAATTGATCCTTCGGACATGTCAAATGTGGAGATTAGGTTGGCTTTCAAAATGTTGGCCCAAGCTTTGGCTACTCAACCTCAAGTTGTGACCGCTCGAGTCAATAGAGATATGGTAGCTCTGGTGAACCCTAATGTGAATTCCATGGCTTTAAGAGTGAGGAAGTTTATGAGAATGAAAACTCTGGAGTTTTATAGCTCCAAAGTGTAGGAAGATCCTGAAGGGTTTATAGATGAGGTTTATAAGGTGCTAGATTTCATAGGGGTGACTTCGGGAGAGAAAGAGGAGTTAGCCGCTTACCAATTAAGAGATGTAGCAAAAGTATGGTATGAGAAATTTAAAGACAATAGGCCGGTAGGAGTAAGTCCAATAGAGTGGGAAGTATTCAAAGTGGTGTTCCTTGGCAGGTTCTTTCCCCGAGAGTCTTGGGAAGTTAAGGTGGAAGAGTTCATTAACCTCAGGCAAGGGAGCATGAGTGATAAAGATTATTCCTTGAAATTTAACCAACTATCCAAGTATGCTCCATCTATGGTGGCAGATTCGAGGGATGAGATGAGTAGGTTCTTGACGGGTGTGTCTGACTTGGTAGCAAAAGAATGTCATACGTCAATGCTCCATCATGACATGGATATATCACGTCTTATGGTGTATTCTCAACAAATGGAGGAAGAGAAACTTAAGGATAAAACTAGGGAGAAAATGAGGTCTAGGATTGATGATGATAAGTCCTTTCATGAGGGGTCCGATGGACATGGTCACTCTAAGAAGCGACAAAGGTTTTATGAACAAGGTTCTTTTAATACTCCTAAGAATAAGGAAGAGAGGGCGTCTAACCCTAAACTACTCGGAATTAGCAATGAGTCCCTATGGTCTACTTTTGCTAGGTGTGGTAAAAGACATGAGGGTAACTGTTTGGCCGGTAGAGAGGGTTGCTTTAGTTGTGCTGAGAGTGGCCACGACATGAGGAATTGTCCCAAGGCAAAGGCTAAGGGGAGAGAGGATAAGCAAGTTTCCACTAGTGGTTCAGATGAGATTGTTCAAAAGAAGCAAGGTATGATATACAAATACTCGTTAGTCGTCAAGCCCCAAAAATGGGGAGCTACCCACAGCCAAATGCCCTCTACTAGAATACATTTGGCTGTTTTAAGGGAATGTAAGAAATAAAACTAAAAATAGTTATTCTATCTAATCATGCAAGTGGTCATAGGAGATAATTTCCGCCCAACTCTAACATCAGTCCAATAAATCCAGCGAATTGTTTGAATAAGTGTCAGGCAATACAACACTTGATTCCCATAATTCTGAATCAACTAAACCACCTCTGAGAACATATTTCTAACCAAGTCTGCCTTCTCTCCTGGTTAGCGGTCGCTTATATCAATTTTTTTGTCCAACTAATTTTACAGCTCCAGAACTCATTGCTGGATCATTCCAGCTCACAATTTTTATGGGGTGAGCCTCTGTGTTAAAGACCCATACATCTAGGGGAATGACTGAAGGGGGTGAGTAAAAAGATATTTAAGAGTCTCTGTGAGAAAAAAGCTCTGCACCATGTTGTCTTGCACACCAGTGTTAACATCTTAAAGTACAACATATCCAGATTCTATTCTCGAGTTCTTTTCAAATTCCTTAAATATGTTCCAATGCCACTCTTGGTATATATTGTTTCCAGTCATATGCCAGAGGTAAAATAGAGATTTGACTATTTCTGTCCTTTTGTTGATACTTCGGGACTCTTGTTCTTTGTGAAAGAGCAATAAATTCATGCTGCTCAGAGGCAGAATCTGCCAAGATACTATGACCGGAGTCCACTCATGATTATGTGGATTCCCATGTGACAAGTTGATAATGTTGCAAGGGATGACAGTTGGTGTATTTCTTGCAGGCTCTCTCTGTCAGCAATGCCTTGAGCCTTTTCTAGCAAAAACTTATCACCAGAAAGGTCATACACACTAAGAAGTCCACCAACAACTCTTATGGTTGTCTCAAAAACACTAGCATCATAATTCTTGTTCAAATCCAGGGAGTTTGCAGACTGGAACTCAAGGGACAGGAAAACAAAAGATTACTGAAGCTATACCTCACACCCAAGAGGAAGAAAACACACAAAATGAAGAATAATGGCAAGTACCAAAAAGAAAGCAAGTCAAAAACCAAGTAGCAGCAGATCAAAGTGTTGGAGGAAATATTGCAACTTCAAGTCAACACAACAAAGGACTTCACAAAGAAACTCAAATCAAGGCAGGTTTGAATAAGAACCCTTCCCATAATAATTTTATTTATCTAATGTCACAGGATCAGCCCATTGAACAACCAAAAGAGGATGAGCAGTTAAAGAGAACATAACCAAGACTACCAGTGAACAGTGAAGAAACATAAATGTAAAGCTAGTGCATTCAAAATCAAAACCAAATGAACATCAAATAAACTCGAGCAAAACAAGACAGAGATTCATCTAGATTTTAGAACATGATTAGGTCACATCAAAGCCAAGAAACTGATTTAGAATAGCATTTCATCATTTCACATACAACAACATATAATTCTTTGTTCCAAGAGAAATAGAGAAATGTTTCCTCAGAAATTGGATAAAAGAGATCTCTAACACTTGACCACTCATCATACAAAAGTTGGAAATATACAAACCTAGCTATTGTGTCCAAGTGTCACATGTTCTAAGAGAAGGGAACTAGTTTGCTGATTTTTTTCACTAACAGAAGTTTTGATTGTGCAGGTACTATTCAATGCAATAACTCTCAGGAACTTCCATCTGAAGCTAAAAAGATCCTGACCATTGATTAACAACAAATTCCAAGCATACGATTCCAGACGATAAGACAAATGGAACCTAAAAGATAGTCTATACTTGTAGAAGAACTACTACTACTACTACTACAAATTGCTAGTTCAATTGGCGGAGAAATATATTAAAAACAAAGACAAGAAACACTAGTAATGAAAACTCAAAGAATAACGTCAAATGATAAAGATGAGTAGTACCATGAGGTAGAGTAATTTCAGAATTACTAGATATCCTTGATGATTGTTGTACTCCTTCTTGACCGCTATTATGGTGGGGAACCTATAAGTATTAGGACATTAATTAACAATCCTTTTATAGGATTAAAATTTCATTAAAAACTTCTAAGACATGTAACATTTAATTACCTGTTCGTTTAAGGTTCCATTGATAACTTGAGGAAAAGATTCATTAGGAGCAAATTTTTGCATGAGTTGTGTCATTTGCAGTGATTCTGATTGCAGCTTCTCATGATTTTCTTTCATCAGATCCATTTCTTCATTTTGTTTTTCCTTTAACTAAGTTATTTCTTGTTCTAACCCTTTGTACAGCCTCATTAGATTAATCTTCTACAACAATAATTTCTAAGGAAGATTTACTACCCCATAGAACTGAAGGAGTTGGACCAAGTCCTAAAACACGAACATATCTACTTTTCTCATTTCCTAACACTTGAGAATACACATCACCTTTCAAACTTATCCATCTCTTGATGAGGTTGCTTTTTATATGGATTATCACCATTTTATTGTAGGTTTGGCTCCATGTCACCTCTTTCATTGATGTCACTTTCTATGAACTCTGTACAACCTCCAAAGGCATCATGTATCATTCCTCTCATATCATCAACTTTTACAGTTTCCTGCTTCTGATTATTTACTACAGTATTGTCTGATCCCTCTAGAGACTCTCCGTGACAAAACCAGTTATCATATGATGGCATAATACCATTAACAACAAGATGATCATAAGTTGTTGCTCGAATTACTTGATGGATAAGTACACATTGGATACAAGGATGTGAAACTTTCTCTCCTGCTTGTTTTTTAGAAAATGCATGGTTTCAAAAATCTTCTACTCCATCCATGTATTCTTTACCAAGTCTATCAAAAGACATCCATCTTTTATTTCTAGAATTGTCCATGACGTTCAAGATATGATTTTATTTTCTGCAATTATTATAGGAGCTGAAAATACGTTAGTAAGAATGGGAGAAAATTAATCAAAAATGTATTTCAGATAAAACATCAATTTTATTAGTATGCAATTTCTTTTCTCAAAGATATCATTTTAACATTTGAAATGTAAATTAAATTTGAATTAGTAGTGATCATCATGTTATATGTTCATTTTTAATATGGTAAAACATACATTCTTATTAATCGCTACTGTGTATCATGGAACTGAGTGTACTAAATGTCTTTCGGCTATAAAATCTAATGTAGTGAATCTAACTTGGAATTAGCTAATGTACTATGGAACATAATCAAATTTCCTAAACTTATATTCATTAAATAGCTTGTTGCGTGTGGTAGATTACATATTAAAGATAGATTGCAAATGTTGGGTTTCGGGACAGGAGATACTAACTGCATTTTATGTATTTGAGCAGCCCATAAAATTAAGGATAAGACGAGCGGAGCAACTCATAACTTTAAAGGATAAGGCCTCTTGAGCATCTTAGGCAACTAAAGATAAGGCAAGCATAGCAACTCGGGATATTAAGGAGTTGTCCAATGAAGCGGCTCAGGCTAGAAAAGAGATGGCTTCAGAAATAATGGAGTCGGTTAAAGAGAAGACTCAAGCTGGTGAAGAGAAACATGTGAAGCATAGTTTTGGCATGGCTGATACTAATGAAGATCGTAATTTCACAAAAAAAAATGTTAGATCATTAGACTGGCCAACTCTAGTATTTTCTTACTTGGATCTCCGTTTAATTTGTTTATGATGGATCCAACTACTCGTATATCTTGTGTTTAGCAGCTGCTTGGTTGTTCCTTTAAAGTTTCCCCCTTTTCGAGCAGATATAATCCAAGATTTTCATACCTCTATACTACATGAGGTATGGGGTTAATGAGATGCTTATGTTGATCAGGAATAAAGTCTGAACAAGAGGAAGAAAAGAACTGATTACTGCAACATACCAAGCTGTAATTGTGTACACGTGGCTGACTTGCCATCAGAACACATTCAGGAAGGGAACATAACAGTATGTTTGTATTCTACCAGGTTAAACACATCATCAGTGAAAGAGGGCTGAATGTACAAACTACAAGGCATAGGAGTAAATGTATTTATTTATTTTCATAGAATCTGTAAGTAGGTTGTGCTTGAGGTTTACTAATCTGTTGCAAGATAGTCGGTAACCAGATTATAGATTTTCGTAGTTGTACTCTTTCATTTTTCGTTATGGTAATGTTTCACATTTTATGGCAGAAAAATACATATTCTAGTAAGCGTGTAAAACAGAAAACTAAACGAATGACAAGAGTGTTAAATAAAACATTCAAGGACAAAAGTTAAACTACTAGAAAATAGAGCAAAAGGAAGACAAAGCAGTGACTGGCCGAGGTTGAGTTCTTAAAGGAAGATTATTAAAAATAACTGAAATCGTCAAAGTCTAAGTTACTAATACTTTATCATTACCTACAGTTAACGTGTTTATAGTTGAGACAGTTCAATGAAAAATTTAACTGATAAACGAGAGATGCAGCAGTTCAAGAAATAAAAATAGTAGTTTCAGCGTTACAATGTATCATTAACGTAAAGAGATATCGTAAAACAAACTGACTGACTAATTCACATCCGCCTAAAATTAGATTCTTACGGCTGATGTTTTCAGCAATTTTTAATTAAGATTTCAAGTATTTCACATGAATCTAAATAACAACAAGCTAATGGAATCAAAACAAAAATTGTTGTAAAAACATTAATCTCAACAACAGAGGGTCTGTATAATTGCTAAACTTAAAAATTTCAAAGAAGAGATCTTAAGTCGTAGTCAAAATGAAACAACTTTTTTCTTGTACTAGTTCTCGTAATCACAAAAGAGATTTTCAATGATCATAAGTTACTACAGCCACACACCTTAATATATTAACAGACACGCACCTTAACATAACAGCCACACGCCATAATGTATATTAACAGAGGAACTGATTCAATCAAACCAAAAGGAACAAAAGATCACAAACACAGAAAAAAACATACTTTTACGAATCTCAAATCACTTTAAAATCACAATTACTGCCTAAAAACAGATTAGTTTGTTAAGTATATTTTCTGTTTTCTTCCCAACTAGTGACTAAATTCTGATTTATGAACATGGTAGAAAACAAGTAACAGGGTTGAATTCTCAATGAAGATATACAGAGAAACAAAGATAATAAAACGTGATAGAAACCGAGGAGTGGAGGAGAGCGATTTACATACCTGGAAAATTCTAAAAAGCTCATTATTGTTGGATGTCACTGTTGTGAAAGAAAAATATGTTGATGAACATCGTTGTTGTGAGAACAATATATGCTGCTGGACGTGCCAATCTGATGATTTAGGTTTGGGAATCCTTATGTGCTTGGGATATCTTTTTAGTACTACTATTTTCCTTAATCGTGTAAAAGAGCTTTTGTCGTTATTAATGTTTTCCTTAGAGCTTAGGAAAACCTTTTTTTTCAAAATTTAGAGAAAGGCGGGACTTGAAAAAAAATAAGGAAAGGCGGGAGTGTTTATTTTTAGAAAAAAATTATTTTTTGCGGCTATTCTTTCTAATTACTACTAAATATATACTTATTACTGGCCATTACACATTAGCCATTCATAACTTGCCTCGCGTGAATATATTAGCGGCAATTAGCTTATTGCTGCAAAATAATTGTCGCTAAAGTTCATTTTTGAAGTAGTACTAGCCCCTTAAAGTTGGTCAAACAAATTATCAATTCATGGAAGAGGATATCTTTTCTTGATTGTCACTTTATTCAATTGACGATAATCGATGCACATTCTAAGAGACCCATCCTTCTTTCTAACAAACAACACCGGAGTACCCCATGGAGAGATACTTGGTTGGATAAAATCCTTATCAAACAAATCTTTTTATTGCTCTTTCAACTCTTTCAACTCGGCCGGAGCCATTCTATAAAGAGGAATGGAGAGAGTTTGCTTAACCGGTAAAAGGTCAATACCAAAATCTATTTCCCGCTCGAGAGGAATACTAAGCAAATCATCGGGGAAACCTTCCGAGAACTTATTCACTACCGAAACCGACTCTAGAGAAGGGGATTTGGATTCAACATCCTTCCCCCTAACAAGATTGTAAATACACCCTTTGGAGATCATCTTCCTAGCTTTAAGGCAAGATACAATTTGACCTCTAGGCATAGCATTTCCCCCCTTTCACTCTAAGATAGGCTCATTTGGAAATTAGAATCTAACCACCCGAGTCCTACAATCGATAGAGGCGTCACTTGCATGCAACCAATCCATACCTAAAATCACATCAAAGTGTAACATGTCTAACTCAACCAAATCCACCAAAGTAACCCTATCCGACAAGGAAATGGTACAACTTCTATAAACCCTCTTAGCCACCACCGAGTAACCAACCAGGGTAAAGACCAAAAAAGGTTCTAGTAACACTTTAGGGAGTATTTCAAACTTCATAACCACAAAAGGTGTCACAAAGGACAAAGTAGCACCGGGATCTAACAAGGCATATACATCAATAGAAAATACTTTTAACATACCAGTCACCACATCCGTGGAGCTCTCTTGGTCACCTCGGGATTGAAGAGCATAAAAGCGATTTTTCTTTTGGGCATTGGCGTTTGAACTGCTTGGAGGAGCTTGTTTATCTTCCCTTCCTTTAACCTCTCATCTTCTGGACAATCTTCCCATAACTAAAACACCCATCGGTGCAAACTAGGTACTTTCCATCATTCTTTCTACCATTTTTTGCACAATTAGGCCTAGCAACATAAAAACTACCACTATTACCTCATTGAGGTTTAGGGTTGGAAACCCTATCCTTGTTGACCCTTGGAGCACTAGAGGAGCCTTGGTTGGAAAACCCTTGTCTAAACCTTTGTCGACCTTGTCCATCGGACCTAGCATTGGAGAAGTTCCCATCACCGGTTCTACCTCTTTTCATTTCTTTATTCTTTTTCTTGAGTTTTGACTCCTCAATTTGTTGAGCGTACACCATAACCGCATTTTTCTTCAACCAAGTCGGACACACCAGTCAAAAACCTACTCATCTTATCCCTCGAATCCGCCACCATATTTGGAGCATACTTGGACAATTAAGTGAATTTAAGGGAATACTATTTCACGCTCATGTTTCCTTGATAAAGGTTAATGAACTCTTCAGCCTTAGCTTCCCTCAACTATCAGAGAAAGAATCTATCAATGAATTCCAATTTAAATAATTCCCATCCTACCGAGTCTGATCCTACGGGTCTTCCACTCTTCCACTGATCATACCATTCTTGAGGAACATCCTTTAGTTTGTAGGCGGCTAACTCCGCATTTTCTTCCGAAGAGACCCCCATAATATCAAGAACTTTATAAACCTCATCGATAAACCTTTGGGGATCCTCTTCCACTTTACAACCTTGAAATTTGGGAGGGTTCATTCTAGCAAAGTCCCTAACCATAGAAGCATCCGAATTCAAATTAGGATTCACCGGAGCTACAACTTCTCTATTATCTTGAGCCGTCACGACTTGAGCCAATATTTTGATAGTAGACCTAAACACCGCATGGGTCACATTCTCA
Source organism: Solanum piurae (assembly GCA_029582685.1). Taxonomy (NCBI): domain Eukaryota; kingdom Viridiplantae; phylum Streptophyta; class Magnoliopsida; order Solanales; family Solanaceae; genus Solanum; species Solanum piurae. Next base: position 43,317 of record JAJOOO010008579.1, on the reverse strand, counting down.
ACCAAACGATCAACCGGAGCTTGATTAGCTTGAGGAGGAGCTCCTTGATTTACATTCTTATCTTCCGTCTTTATAGCGTTAGCCCTTCGTGTATTCATTTGCTGAAGGCACAAGAGAAGGATTACGAAAGGGACTTTATAGAGTTAAAATCTAAGGGATGACTTAAGAGTAATGAAAGAAGTGTAGTTTCCTAATCATCTTATAGCCTCTCACTTATAAGTGTTGCGCGCTTCACACTCATTAACAAGACTACCAGACGTGGCTTATGAGACATCATCCTAGAATCATTCTAAACCTTTTGCTCTGATTACCAAGATTGTCACAACCCATAGCCACCCTTTAGATGTAACAAGGGACATAATACCCCGAAGGCCACAATGTAAGCCACTTAGCATATCATAACATAAGCATAGAACAATAAAGTGTAAGATGAATTTCAAGTATAATTTTTTTATAAAGGAAAGCGGAAGTCTATACTTGTCTCAATTAGCCATCTATTATAGTACTTGAATCAAATAGGGTCACAGCCATACAACATAATCCGAAAAGGAAATACAAGAAAAGGAACTACAAAGATAACATTTGTCCTCGAATCATGAGGGCTCACCAACAAGCAAGGAGAAATGACCAAATCCAAGTTTTAGCCACAATGATGACCAGCTTGAGAACCAGGCCCTACACTTGGGGAAAATGTAGGAAAATATGGGTTAGCACAAATATACAGTAAGTATGATAGCCATGCATAAAAATCATGAAAACATGCTAAAAGGGACATTTTAGTATAATTCATGCAATTTACTAAGTTAATGCATCATTTTGAAGATAATGGAAAAGCATAGGTCATAAGCATAATCAACTCATAGATCATCATATCATAAGACGAACATACCATAAATACCCTCAAAGCATACTTGTGCAATGCATGAATAAGATTCCATAATCTCACCCAGCACCGCTTATTTCAAGGCAACCAAAATTGGATCAAGCCCTTGCTTATCTTTCACATCCATCACAAAGGAAGATTCGGACACATTATGGACCATGACACCACCCTTGGCGGAGTCCACTAATTGAACACTTAATCGGGTCAATCCATGAAGATCCCGAACCAACTCTTTCTTTCCATCTTCTACATGAGAAACACTACCCATCAACAATCAACTAAGAGCATCCACCACCACATTTGCCTTACCGGGGTGATAGTAAACACTCATGTCATAATCCTACAATAGTTCTAGCCACCTTCTTTGGCAGATATTCAAGTCCTTTTGACTAAACACATATTGTAAACTCTTATGATGAGTGAAAATATCAACATGAACTCCATAGAAATAATGCTTCGAAATCTTTAAGGTAAAATGAACCTCCGCTAACTTGAGGTCATGGGTAGGATAATTCTTCTCATCGATCTTAAGTTGCCTAGAAGCGTAGGCAATCACTTTACCATTTTGCATAAGCACACATCCCAACCCAACTCTAGAGGAATCACAACACACCACAAAGCCATATGTACCTTCCGGTAAGGTCAACACTGGAGCACAAGTAGGTCTATCTTTCAACTCTTGGAAACTTTTCTCACTAGCTTCCGACCACACAAACTTAGCCTTTTTTTGAGTCAAAGCCATTAAAGGAGAAGCAATAGAAGAAAATCCCTCAACAAACCTTCTATAGTAACCATCCAAACCCAAGAAGCTTCTAATATCTGAAGTAGTTAGAGGTCTAGGCCAACTCTTGACCACATCCATCTTCATAGGATCTACCTCAATTTCCTTTCTTGACACAATATGACCAGGAAATCTATGGACCTTAACAAAAATTCACGCCTGCTGAACATTGCAAAAAGTTGTTGGTCCTTAAAAATAGGCAACACAATTCTCCATATGATCATTCTCACTGTTTGAGTAGATCAAAATATCATCAATAAACACAATTACCAACATATCAAGGTATTGCCTAAACACCCTCTTCATCAAATCTACAAACACCATCGGAGCACTAGTCAACCCAAATGACATTACCAAAAACTCATAATGACCATACCGGATTATAAAAGTCGTCTTTGGAATATCAGCCCCTTTTACCCTCAATTGGTGATAACCCGACCTAAGGTCAATCTTAGAGATGTAACTAGCTCCTTGAAGTTGATCAAACAAATCATCTATCCTTGGAAGAGGATACTTGTTCTTAATGGTCACCTTGTTCAACTAACGATAATCAATACACTTACCAACATGCCCATCTTTCTTTCTAACAAACAAAATTAGATCACCCTATGGAGAGATAATCAGTTGGATGAAACCATTATCCAACAAATCCTTCATTTGTTATTTCAACTCTTTTAACTCATCCAGGGTCATTCTATAAGGAGGAATAGTTGTGGATTTGGGAGAAAGTCAATACCGAAGTCTATTTCCCGCTCCAGAGGAATACCGTGTAAATCATTGGGGAACACTTTTGGAAACTCATTAACAACGGGGACCCACTCAAGGATAGGGGTTTCAGAATCTACATCCCTCACCCAAAAAAATTGGAAAATGCAAGTTTTTGTGATCATCTTACTAGTTTTAAGACAAGAGACAAACCAATCTCTAGGCATAGAATTTCCCCCATTCCACTCTAGGATAGGCTCATTTGGGAACTGAAACTTGACTATAGGAGTCCTACAATCAATATAAGCATAACAAGAATGAAACCAATACATAGAATGAATAACATCAAAGTCTAACATATCAAGCTCTACCAAATAAACAGGAGTAACTCTATGGGATAAAGAAATGGGACCATCTTCTATACAACATCTTAGCCACAACAGAATCACCAACATGAGTAGAGACAGAAAAAGGTTCTAAAAACACATCTGAAACAACATCAAACCTCATAGCAACATAGGGTGTCACAAAAGACAAAGTACCACCAGGATCTAATAAAGCATACACATCATGTTGATTTTTTTTTTAAATATCGGTGACTACATCCGGAGAGCTCTCTTTTTCACCTCTAGACTGGAGTGCATAAAAGAGGTTTTCCTTGAAGCATTCGAATCTGAGCCACTAGAAGGAGCTTGCTTTCCCTCTCTTTCTTTAGCCTTAAGTAATGGGAGATATCTTTTCTTGTGGCCACTCTTACAACCACCATAACAACCATCCATGCCGGCTAGGCACTTACCATCAGGCTTCCTTCCACACTTAGTGCAATTAGACTTACGCAATGAAGATCCACCACAATTCCTACTTGAGGTTTAGGGATTAGACACCCTCTCTTTGTTGAACTTAGGAGGAGAATTGGAGGAATATCAATCGGAAAACCATTGCCAAAATCAAGGTCGACCTTGTCCATCGATCTTTGCATTAGAGAAGTTTCCATCATCGTTCCTAGCCCTTTTTACCTCGCTAGACTTTTGCTTGAATTTTTCCTCTTTAATTTGATCGACATTGTCTCCCTCATTCCTCCAAGAATGAGCCCTTCTAGTAGTCATATCTTGAAGATCATAGGGCAAGGATTAGGAGAGAGACTTTATAGAGTTAAACTCTATGGCACGACTTAGAGTAATGAAGAAGTAAAGTTTCCTAAACATCTTATTACCTCTCATTCATATATGTGACGCGCTTCACACTCACGAACAAGACTCTACATGACGTGGCTTATGAGACATCATCCTAAGACCATTTCAAACTTCTTTCTCTGATTACCAAGTTTGTCACGACTCAGGGGTATCCCCTAGATGCAACAAGTCATATAGAACCTCGAAGGACTCGATACAAGCCACTTAGTCCTCATAACATAAGAAATAGAACAATAAGAGTAAAAACATATTTCAAGTATAAAAAGTTTTTCATAAAAGAAAGTTGAAGTCTAGACATTTTGTCTCATCATAGCCATCTATTACAATATCGAATGAAATTAGGCTTAGTCCATCCATAATGTCCAAAAGGGATATACAATGAAAATGAACTAAACAATAAAACTTCATCCTCGGAGTATGAGGACTCACCAAAGCTCAAAATCTCAAGATCAACACTTAGCCACGAAATTGCTGACCCTGACTGTCGGACCCTTCATTTGGGAAAAATGTGGGCAAGAGTATGCGTTAGTACAAAAATGCCCTAAGTATGATAACTATGTATAAAAACATTTAAAATATGCTAGAAAGGACATATAATTTCATTACATGAAATCTAACAAGTTAAATCATCATATGAGAGAGAGTTGGTAAACATAAGTCATAACATCATCTTCAATGCAAGCTAGCATCATCATTAAATCCTTTGAAAACCACAAGGTACTTCTTTAAGCATGTCGTAGTTCATTATTAGTCTTGTCATTGTGGGAATTAGCCTTAATTGATATGAGACTATGTGAGCTATAACATGATCACCCGTTGTTACCCACACTAAAAAGGGGTGTCCTACTTGCCTAAGGTAGAACCATGGTTTGTTATCTTAGGTGGATCCACTAGCTAAATATCCTACGGGGGCACGTAGTTTATGGTATAAGGAGATTGTTACTAGAAACCCGGTCGTGTGTTGGGGAGCTTCAATCTCTAGAGATTTCTTCTATAAACCTGACCTTTCTGTTGGGGGACCTTCAATCTCACTACAGTATCCACTCGGTGATAAGCCTGAATCCCACAAAGTATTTATTAAGTCTTATCTTAACTCATGTCTCATGGAAGGATGTCCCTTGGACAACCAATCCAAGTTAGTTTGTTAGGATAACTCTTAGATCATGCGTGAGAAAGCCTTTCACCATCCATGATCACTCTTACTCTTTGACTCAATTAAGTGAAAAAAACTTTCAACCTAAGAATCTTTACTACGTGAGAAAAACATGTCACATTAATGTTCATGTGTTCATGAAAATTTCCTTTCAATCAACACAACAACAATATCAAAATTATTGACACTTTACTATCTAAGTGTCCTTAAAGTAATTCCATAGATTTCATAAAAACATGTATAATTTCATACTTTGCTCTTTCAAGGTTCAAAACCTACTTTCAATCACCACATCCAGAATTCAAACATTAGATAGGGATTTCATAATAATTCATGTGATTATATCACTTCATGCATTAATTCATAAAATTCCGCTTTCATCAACAAAGACCCACATCATAAGATCACAATTGAGAAATATGGGAATTACATGGCTTCAAGGGGAAACATCATAAAATCCATAAGAAATAATCAATTTATGCTTAATATAAGTCAATTCAATCATTCAAATCAAGTTAGAAAGGAACCCAAGACATTTGAATCAAATCCTACCAATTGGGGATTTCATTCTTTTTGAAATTGGAGATTTTTAAGGAACTCCATGGATGGAAGGTATCCATGGATGAAAGCTACCATACCTCAAGTATAAATGCAAGTCTTCAATGGAGGAATTTGAAGCATGAAGGATGAAGGACAAACCGAGGACGTGAATATTTGTCAAAACAATTTAAACGATTATTTATTGAAAAGGGTATTATCAGACAGTTAACTACTACTTATACACCTCAACAAAATAGTGTAGTCGAAAGAATGAATAGAACATTATTTTTCAAACCCTGAAATGGGGGAGTAAATGGCACTCGATACCCTATAAGATCGAGTTACCAACTCACAGTTGAACATGAATCCTAGCGGGTGGGTCGATTAGGGTCCCTGCCTGTACATGCTCACACGAAACAACAAATAGCATTCCCAAGCAAAGGGGCATCAGTATGAATAAAAATGTTCATGTATGTAAAGCGGAAAGTAGAATCATAAATATTTACTGTAAAAGGGTAATATAGATACCACCTGAAACTGAAACTCAAATAATCTCCATGGCTGACATTTGGCCCCCTACTATTTAAAAATGAATGGTATGCTCGTATAATCATATGTTGTGAATACATATTTATAGATGTAAGTGCATGACATACCCAACCAAATGCTAGCAATGGTGGTGCTTCCCAGTAGCTAACCGGCATCATATACGCCAACCTATGGCCATCAATGTCTAATAAGTATAAATATAGGCAATACATCACATACCTCCCGATTATATCTAGGGAGTAGAATGCATAGCATGTGATGTCATGGATTTATAACACCTATATGTTACTGTTGTCATGTTGCCAATCTTGTCCCGTTTGTAGTCTTGTTCTCATAACCGCATAATCACTTTTTTATAACATGTAACCATCTCATGGAACCTCATATGTTCTTTCAAATAAGTTTGAAATGTTAACTCGAATTTTAGAAAGATAACCTAACCTTGCAGATATTCATAACAAGTTTAAGGTGATTTACTTAGTTCCTAACTTGGTTCCTAGATAATTTATAAAAGAAGTATTTCAAAAACCAAGTGTTCTAATAGTTTAAATCTTTAAGTTATATTACAGAGTTTCGAAGACCGTGAGTTACATTAAATATTTTTCATAAAAACTTTAGTGGGGAAAAAGGGTTGGATACAAGTATTAAGGGTGTCCCGTGATATTTTAAGTCACATCACCCAAAAAAAATTAAGAATTCATACATGCGGACATATAATCAAGGAAATCGTTAAAATGACATGTAGATGTCGAATAATCTATTTATCAGAACAAGTGGAATATCAAAATAATAGAATCATGAAAATAATTCAGCTGAGATACCAATGCCTTTCACTGAAGGTCTTTCTAGCAACAGAAGAGCAAAATATCACATTCGGCATTTTAGAAATTTCCCAGGAGTGGTGCTAAAATGAGGGACAGAGCTTAGCCTTTCCAAACCTTTTCAATGAACTCTCGAATGGCTGTAAATTCTTGCCGAAAGTTCTTTCTTACGTCCTAAGCTTCTCAAACACTATATATACATAGAAGGTACGCACCTATAAGCAGTTCATAATTGATCTTAAATTGGAAAATTTGCCATATGGCCCCAACTTGACGAAACATCCGTAGAACTTCATAAAAAAATCATAAAAGAGTCCCGAAATGATTACCTTAGTAAACCAAGTGTAAACCTTGAAGAAGCACCAATAAATATAAATTTATATCTTCAAAAACTAGCTCCAAACCCAGATAATGTAAGGGGAAAATGATTACCACGTGTAGAGATCACGTTTCTAGGCATGGGGGCAACCTTTAATGGTAGAAATCATCAAAAACTAACATTCATCATGCAAGAACTCCAGTAGAACCATGTTGCAAGCTTTATTTCTGGTTAGGGAGTGAAAATAAATGTTTTTGTGGCTTAAAACATTGAGTAAGCCGATATACCACATTTATTGACCCGCCCGGATCGTGACCTGGATTCTGCCCTAGCAGTGTGTAGTGAAACCCTCATAACTTTTTAATCCAATGTTGGTTGGATACGAAGTTTTGTGCGTTGAAAACTAGACTCGTAAGCCTTTGATTTCATGGGTCATAGGACTTATAACTCATTATATATTGGGAGAAAATATCCATGACATTTGACCGAAAGTTACAGAAATATTATTAGAGAAACTTCGATAACTTTTTCCGACCTTAGTTTCGCTAATTTTTTTTACTTCAAAACTTAACATACGAGCCTTGTACGATTATAATACCTCATAACACACTATTCTTAGCATATTGTATACTCATAGGCTTATCCACAAGGTATGAGATAATTTACACCTTTCAAACTGGCGACGTTCTACCCGAGCCATTTCTTTAATCATGAACTTTGTTTGAGGGGTCCCTTTGACCTAAAACTTTAGTTTAGTTCCTTGATATAGCAACCTATTTGCAATCTCAATCTTCAGTGTATGATACAAAGTCATATACACCTCATATAACCATGCCATACTACGCCACATATATTATTCAAGAATAGAGAAAAAGTATGGGATCTTACATTCTCCCCCCCTTATGAACATTCGCCTGCGAATGGATCTAGACAATTCCTTGGTTGTGTTTTTCTTATTTCTCATAGGACTTTATTTGCGAGTCTATATTTGTTATAGTCGCAAACCTGAAGTCAAATTCCAAAAATTTAAAATACTAAACTTGGCATAGCTATCTCGTATGAAGACATATACATTGCACCTTTAAGCTACTTAAAATCTAAATAAGTCGTCGTGAGAAATAATTGCCAAATATCAAAATGTGACTCACCTTAAGTCATAAACAGTTGGGGGTACTCTTTCCTCATTCCCTCTTCCGCTTCCCAAGTCATTTCATTGATATTGTTATTTCTCCATGTCACTTTCACAGAAGCTACATCTTTAGTTCGAAACTTTCTACTTGCCGATCTATAATCGCTATTTGTACCTCTTCAAAAGATAAATCTTCAGCGATACAAATATTTTCAATGGGCATAATATGTGAAGGATCTCCAATGCACTTCTGCAACATAGAAACATGAAATACATGATAGAGTGCTTCCAATTCTTAAGGTAAATCAAACTTGTATGAAACCACACCTATTATCTGAATAATCTTATACGGTCCAACGTACCTAGGTCTGAGCTTCCCTTTCTTTCCGAATTGCATGATGCCCTTCATAGGCGATACTTTCAGGAAAACCCAATCTTCTACATCAAACTCTAAGTTCCGTCGATGAACATCTACATAAGACTTTTGTCGACACTGTGTTGTATAAAGTTGATCTCTAATAAGATTAACCTTTTCAATCGCTTGTTGGACTAGATTGGGACCTAGTAAATCTGCTTCCTTGAGTTCAAACCAACCGATCGAAGACCTACACTTCCGCCCGTATAGTGCTTTGTAAGGGGTCATTTGAATACTAGCTCGGAAGTTGTTTTAATAAGCGAACTCGATAAGAGGTAGATGTTGAACCCAAATTCCTTTAAAATCCAGCACACAAGCATGTAACATATCCTAAACCATCTAAATAGTACGTTCTACCTATCCATCAGTTTATGGATGAAAAGTGGTGCTAAAATTTACCTGAGTGCCTAGAACATTCTATAATGATCTCCAAAAATGTGATGTAAATTGAGCTCCTCGATCTGAGATAATAGATAATGGAACTCCATGAAGGCGAACAATTTCCTGATTGTAAATCCTGGCATAATCTTCAGCTGAATATGTCGTCCTAACTGGCAAGAAATGAGAAGATTTTATCAGCCAATCGATAATTACCCAAATGGAACCAAACCTTTGTGGAGTGCGAGGAAAACCAGTGATGAAGTCCATATTTATCATATCCCATTTCCATAAAGGAAGCTAAATATACTGGGTTAGGCCTACATGCCTCTGATGCTCTACTTTAACTTGTTGACAGTTGGGACATTCAGCTACCATCTCTGCTATATCTTTTTTCATGCCCTTCCACCAATAGATCTGTCGAAGGTCCCGATACATCTTCGTTGCTCAGAGTGAGCTGCATATCTAGAATAATGGGCCTCTACAAGAATATTTGTACGGAACTCTCCAACTGCCGATACACATAAGCAACCAGGGTATCTAAGGACTACATCACTAGTTAGCTCAAATAAATGTTGTTGCTGTTGTGGAATCTTTTCCCTCAACTTCCTAAGCTCAGGATCTTCATGTTCCCACCTTTTTACTTCGATCACAAAGGAAGATTTTGCGATATTCTTAACGACAACACTACTGCCTTCTACATCTACCAAGCGTACTTGCAAATTAACTAGCTGGCATAGGTATTTGGTAATTCCAGCCTTATCAACTTTAACATGACTTGGACTACCCATGGACTTCCATCTGAGCACATCAGCAACAACATTAGCTTTTTCCGGATGATATAAAATGTCAACATCATAGTCCTTTAATAATTCTAGCCATCTCCTTTGTCGTAAGTTCAACTTCCTCTACTTAAGTAAGTACTGAAGGCTCTGGTGATCAGTGAAATATAAACCCCGTACAGATAATGCCGCAAAAATTTCAGGGCAAAGACAACTGCAGCCAACTCAAGATCGTGTGTAGGATAATTCTGCTCATGCTTCCGCAACTGTCTAGAGGCCTATGTAATAACCTTACCATGTTGCTTAAGAACACAACTTAGGCCAATTCTTCAGGCATCATAATAAACAACATAGCCCTCATTACCATCTTGAAAGTTAGGATAGGTGCAGTTCTAAGCATTTTATTAGTTCCTGAATGCTCTGTTCGCATGCCTCGGTCCATTGAAACTTAGTTGCCTTATGCGTCAATTTTGTTAGTGGTGCAGAGATAGAAGAGAATCCCTCCACAAACCTTCGGGAATACCCTGCCAAACCTAAAAAGTTGCGACCCTCCGTTGGATTTAAGGGCCTCAGCCAAGTCATCATTGATTCAATCTTTTGTCCATCAACCTTAATACCCTCACTTGTAATAACATGACCAAGAAAAGCTACTGAAGTAAGCCAAAAATCACATTTAGAGAATGTAGAATATAACCTGCAATCTTGGAGAGTCTGCAATACAGCTCGCAAGTGGTCTGCATGCTCAGCTTCCAACCGTGAATGTATAAGAATGTCATCCATAAACACAAATCACAAATTCATCCAAGAATGGTTTGAAGACCCGATTCATAAGATCCATAAATGTTGTTAGGGAATTTGTAAGCCTGAAAGACATGAAAAGGAATTCAAAATGGCCATACCTCATCCTAAATGTTGTTTTTGGGATATAAACTTCCCTGACTCGCAACTGATGTTATCCAGACCTCAAGTCAATCTTGGAAAAACATTTGGCACTTTGTAACTGGTCAAATAAATCATCAATCCGTGGAAGAGGATATTTATTTTTTATAATGACTTTATTTAGTTTTCTATAGTCAATACACATCCATAAGGATCCATCTTTCTTTCGAACAAAGATCATTAGGGTACCCCATGAGGAAGTACTTGGACTAATAAAGCCTTTATCAATCAAGTCCTTCAGTTGTTCTTTCAATTCTCTTACCTCTGTAGGTGCCATTTTAAAGGGAGGAATCGATATAGGTTGCGTATCAGGAATCAAGTCTAAAGCCAAATCAATTTTGCTTTTTGGAGGAATTCCTAGAAGATCATCAAAGAATACCATTGGAAATTCATTCATGATAGGATCGACTGAAGAGTCATGGCTCCTTATCAGTATCTTGTACATGAACCATATGGTATATACAACCTTTAGCAATCAACTTTCGATCCCTAAGGTATGAAATAAGCTTACCCTTAGGTGTGACTGCATTACCCTTCCACTCAAGGACTGACTCACCAAGAATGTAAAATTTTACTACCTTTGCACGACAATCCATATTAGTATAGCAAAATGCCAACCAATCCATACCCATGATAACATTAAAATCTAGCATAATCAACTCAACTAAATCAGTGGGGGTTGGACGATCATTAATTAATGTCGTGCAACCTCGATAGACACAACTAGCTAAAATAGAGTTGCCAACCGGTGTAAACACCTCAACTGGTTATGGAAACAACTTAGATTTCATGTCAATGTTACTAGCAATAAATGGAGTAATATATGAAAATGTAGAGCAAGGGTCTATCAATGTCTAAACAAATTGAGAAGATATTGTCAATATACCTATAACAACATTAAGGGATGCCTCTAAATCCTGTCATCCTATGAGAGAATAAAAGCGGTTTTGGTCACTGCTCGAACATGTATCTCCTTCATCTCTCCATCTACCATGACCTTGAGTAGACTGTGGTCCTGGTCGTGGGGCACAGACTGAGGGTGAAGATGTTGATGTGGATCCTGAAGGCTGAGTTAGATCACCTCTGCTCAACCTCGGGCACCGACTAATAAAATGTCTTGTCTACCCAAAATGATAACATGCAGCTGAACCATGTCTACACTACCCATTGTGTGGCATACCGCACTGTGTACATAAAGAAGTGGGATGTCTTATCTGTACGAAATGATCATGTCGACGACCCTTATACTAGCCTGAGCTATAACCTTGTCCTGCCTGACTATAATGATCAAACCATGGTCCCTCCACCTGTGGTGAGACACTACCCGCTAGCCGAGGTGGATATCGATGGAATGGGGGCCTGAAATCATCATGTGGCTCCCTATAAGACCCCATAGTATGGGCCCTCTAACTCTGCTCCCTATCCCTGTAGGTATCACAAATCCATTTAGCAAGGTCCTCTGTAGTCTGAGCGAAATATGTATGCGGGAAATATCTACATTATCCGATAGGGATACTACCCTAAAATCTCTGATCAGATTATAAACCAAACCATCAACATATAGATGAACTATGGATCTCATTGTATGTATAATATCTGGTGCATATCTTGCCAAAGAATTAAACATGTGGCTATAATCCCTCACACTCATAGTTCCTTGCTTTAGATTGATAAACTGGTCAAGACGGGCCTCTCAAACTTCCCGTGGTAAATTGTGGGCAAGGAAGGCCTCAGAGAAGTCCTCCCACTCTACTGGCAGAGCATCAGGCCCTCTAGATCTCTCACAGGCATTATACCAAAGGATGGTTACATCACGTAGCCGAAAAGTAGCCAACTCTGCAGCCTCTGTGATGGAGGCATGCATCACTCTCAATACTTTATATATATGGTCTATAAATTCATGGGGATCCTAAGTAGGACTAGATCCTGGAAATAATGGAAGGGCCAAATGAAGAAACTGTCATACCTTCAAACTTTCTGATCGGTCTCTCCGAGTCCAGTTGTCACTCATGAATAGAAACCATCTTCGTCAGCACCTAAACTACCTCCCTCATCCCATGCTCCCTAGTCTCTTGTGGAGGAACAATAGGTATTGAAGGTCCTATGTCTCTAGCTTCCTCAGGTATAAATGGAACTAGTGAGGCTGGGGGTACTGCATCTCCTCGAGCTTCAACAGGTGTCGAAGAGGCTGGTACTAGGGGTACTAGAGATTCACCCTGCCCCTTCGAGGGAAATCTATCCCTTTGACTCGGTGGAAAACGGCTAGTACCTTCCCTTGAATCCATACCTATCTCTTGATCTGCCATATCCAAAGCGAGTGTAGCTTGTTAGATAAGAAACATAAAGCACGATTTAGATTTCAAATGTTCTTATACTTTTGCACTATAGCACGATCTATCAATTTAATGAAAGCTAACCAGTCCTAAATTCCCTATAGCCTCTTATTTATAAGTTCGGTGCACAACACACCCATAAACAAGAATGTAGTAGACACGACTTGTGAACCGCCCGAGATACGACCTGCTCTAATACCAAGATTGTCACACCTTCAAATAGGGGGAGTAACTGGCACTTGATACCTTATAAGATCGAGTTACCCACTAAAACATACTAGCTAGCCAAATGATGAGACAAAAAGATTGGGTAGCACAACCTCTAAAAAGTGAAGCCTGGACCCTAAAGGTCATAAACTAAATGAGAATAAACCATACAAACAATGGTAGACAAGCCAAAAAATATAAAGATGTACTATCTAGCCGACAAGGCTACAACCCAAGACATACCTCCTTAGACAGACATACATATATATGCCAAGACTATGGGTTGGAGATTGAAGCATACAAAAGAAAACCTAGAATATTGTGTCCACAATAGCCTCTATGAGTGATATAAGCACTATTAGGACAAGGCCTCGACTATACCCAAATTGTACAATAGAAGTAAACATCCTCTGATAGCCAGTATAAGATGGAGCTTACCAACTCACAGTTGAACCAGAATCCTAGTGGGTGGGTCGATTATAGTCCATGCATGTACCTACTCGCACAAAACAAAAAGCAGAGTCCCCAGGCAATGGGACGTCAGTACGAATAAAAATGTACTGGTATGTAAAACGGAAACTAGAATCATAAATATTTACTGTAGAAGGATAGTAGAGATACAACCTGAAACTGAAACTCAAATAATCTCCATGGATGACCTTTGACCCCCTACTCTTTAAACATGCATGGTATGCTCGTATAATCGTATGTCATGAATACATATAAATGAATGCAAATGCATGGCATATCCAACCAAATGCTAGCAATGGTGGTGCTTCCCAGTAGCTAACCGACATCATATATGCCAACATGTGGCCATCGGTGTCTCATACGTATAAATATAGGCAATAGGCCCCATACCTCCCGATTATAGCTCGGGAGTAGAATGCATAGCATGTCATGTCATGGATTTATAACACCTATATGTTACTATTTTTATGTTTCCAATCTTGGCCCGTTTGTAGTCTTGTTCTCATAACCTCATAATAATTTTCGTATAACATGAAACCATCTCATGGAACCTTATATCTTCTTCCAAATAAGCTTGAAAAGTTAACTAGAATTTTAGAAAGATAACCTGACCTGTTAGATATTCATAACAAGTTTAAGGTGATTTACTTAGTTCCTGACTTGGTTCCTAGATAATTTTAAAAAAAGTATTTCAAAAACCAAGTGTCCTAATAGTTTAAACATTTAAGTTATATTAGAGAGTTTTGAAGATCGTGAGTTAATTTTAAAGTTTTTTCATAATAACTTTAGTGGGGAAAGAGAGCTGATTAAAAGTAATAATGGTCTCCAGTGATATTTTAAGTCACATTACCCAAAGAAAATTAAGAATTCATGCATGCGGATATATAATCAAGGAAACCGATAAAATTACATGTAGATGTCGAATACCCTATTTATCTTAATGAGTGGAATATCAAAATAATAGAGTCATGAATATAATTCAGTTGAGATACCAATTCCTTTCACTGAAGGTCTTTCTAGCAAGAGAATAGCAAAATATAATATTCGTTGTTTTAGGAATTTCCCAGGAGTGGTGCTAAAATGAGGGACGGAGCTTAGCCTTTACATACCTTTTCAATGAACACTCGAATGGCCGTAGCTTCTTCAAGAAAGTTGTTCCTTAATTCCTAAGCTTCACAAACACTATATATACACAGCTGGTACGCACTTATAAACAGTTCATAATTGATCTTAAATTGGAAGATTTTCCGTATAGCCCCAACTTGATGAAACATCCGTAGAACTTCATAAAAATAATCATAAAAGAGTCCCAAGATAATTACCTTAGTTAAAAAAGTGTAAACCTTGAATAAAAACCAATAACTACAAATTTACATCTTCAAAAACTAGCTCCAAACGAAGCTAATACAAGGGGAAAATGATTGCCACATGTCAAGTTCACATTTCTAGACACGGAGGCAACCTTTAATGGTATAAATCGTCAAAAACTAACCTTCATCATGCAAGAACTCCATTAGAACCATGTCGTAAGCTTTATTTCTGGTTAGGGAGTGAAAATAAATGTTTTTGTGGCTTAAAACGTTGAGTAAGCCGACATACCACATCTATTGACCCTCCCGGATCGTGACCTGGATTCTGCCCTAGGAGTGTGTAGTAAAACCCTTATAACTTTTTAATCCAATGTTGGTTGGATAAGGAGTTTTGTGCGTTGCAAACTAGACTTGTAGGCCTTCGATTTGATGGATCATAAGCCTTCTAACTCTTTATATATTGGGACAAAACATGCAAGGCATTTGACCCAATATTAAGAAAATATTATTAGAGAAACTTCAATAACTTTGCCCGACCTTAGGTTTGGTAATTTTCTTGACTTAAAAACTTAACATACCACCCTTGTGCTATTATAATACCTCATAACACTTAATACTTAGCATGTGGTACACTCATAGGTTTATCCACAAGGTATGGGACAATTTAAACCTTTCAAACAGGCGCAATTCTACCCGAGCCATTTCTTTAATCATGAACTTTGTTTGAGGTTTCCCTTTGACCTAAAACATTAGTTTAGTTCCTTGATATAGCAACCTATTTGAAATTTTAATCTCCAATGTATGATACAAAGTCATATAACCATGCCATACTACGCCACATATAATATGCAAGAATAGAGACAAATTACGGGATCTTACATAATTGGACATGACAAGATCAATCATGGCGTAGGAATATTTGTCTATCTCTTTTTGGGGAGATGCATTATTGACTGCAACATTCATATTGAATAAAGCGCCTGCAAAATATGTCTTTCACTCCTTATGAACTTTGGGTTGGTCATAAAAAAATCCTGAATGATCTATGACTATGGGGTTGTGCAACATATATTAAAGATTGTTTTGGTGAGTTTAGTAAACTAAGTCTAAAAGGAAAGAAATGTATCTTTATAAGTTACTCTGGAGGCTCCAAAGAGTATGTGTTCATCGATAAACTTGAGGATGGAAGTATTACTTAAATTGTATCACGATATGTTAAATTTTTGGAAAATGATTTTCCCAAAAAGGATGAAATAACTTAAGGTGAGCCTCTCAACGAAATGTTCAATTTAGAAGATCAACTAATGTCATCAGGCATACTTGATAACTCAATGGACCAAGAAATGAATCATGCTCCAAGTAGGAGTTATGAATCCCAAAATTCTGTAAAGGAATATGAACTTCAATTACGTAAGAGTACAAGAAAAGGAGTACCTAAACAATCTTATGATATTGTGGATTATGTTTTCTTGGTATCTTCTAAAGAATTGGATGAACCTAATTCTGTAAGTGACGCTTTATCGAGTCTTAAAAAGGATGAACAGTTAAAAGCGATGAACGAAGAATTAGAGTCCATGAGAACCAACAGAGTCAGGGATCTGGTTGACCTACCTAAGGAACGTAAATCTATTGGGAATAAATCGATTATCAAAGTTAAACGTAAAGCAGGTGGGTCAATAGAAAGACACAAAGTATTATTGGTGGAAAAGGTTTTACTCAAGAAGTTGCAACAGACTATGAGGAAAAATTTCACTTGTTGTGAGCTTTAACTTTATACGATTACTTTTAGCTATTTTTCCACTTTAAGATCTATTATTACATTAAATGGACGTGAATAGCGCTTTTTTCAATGAAGAATTATACGAGGAAATCTACATGGAACAACTAGTAAGTTTCATTGTTAAAGGGTAAGAAAAAAATGTTTGTAAAGAATAATTTATGGACTAAGGAAATCTTCAAGGCAGTGGTACTTGAGATTTCATAAGAAGGTGATGTCATTTAATTTCACCATGATCGATGAAGATTGTTTCATCTATGTGAAAAAGTCCAATAGAAGTTTGTAATTATTTCTCTTTTTGTAGATGATATTTTATTAGTTGGAAATAGTTTGGAGCATGTGAAAACTATCAAGTCATAGCTTTCAAAATCATTTGATATGAAAGATATGGATAAAGAAGACTATATATTTGGTGTTAAGATCCAAATAGATCGTTCCAAGAAATTTTTAAGTTTATCTCAAGAAAATATATAAAGATAATATTGAGACGTTTTCAAAGAGATAATTTCAAATCCATGGATACTCTAGCAGTAAGGGGTGAATTTAATCCTTGAAATATGTCTAAAGACTGGAAAAAGAAAAGGAATACATGTCTCGAGTTTCTTATTCTAGTGTTGTCGGGAACTTGATATATGTTATGATGTATACTCACCCAGACATTTGTTATGTTATGAGTTTGGTTAGAAAGTATCAATCCAACCCTGGAAGAGATCATTTGAAAGAAGTAAAGCGAATATTCCGATACCTAAAGGATACTGCGGATCATACATTGTGCTATAGTGAATCTAATTTATTCACAAGAGGTTATACAAATGTTGATTAGGTTGATGATCGGAATGATAGAAAATCAACATCCGATTATGCTTTCTTACTAAATGGTGGTGCTATTTCATAGAAAAGTAAGAAGCAAATTTGCAAAACTCTTTCAACCATGGAATCTGAATTCATGGCTTGTTCGTCTGCAGTACAAAAAGTTGTTTAATTGAAGAGATTTTTTTATCATTTGAGTATTGAAAAGAATTCGAAGGGTCCCATGATTCTATTTTGTGATAGTTAAGAGGCTATCAGATACACCAAGGATCTTAAGTATCACAATAAGACCAAACACATTGACATGGTAAAATAACTTTGCAATACATTCATACACGTGAAATGATAGTTGATCATTATATGAAGGCCATCTCTGAAGACTTAGTTGAAAAATATTTCAAAGTTCTAGGTTTGTGGAGGATTTGATGATATTTCAGTATTGAAAATTAACTTGATTGTTATAATATTATCTTCTATATAATACTATTGAATTTATGTTCAAATTTAATACACATGTGATATTTTGTAAGAAATAAAGTATGTCGGACAAGTTGCGAGTTTTGCTCTCTCACAGGAGCAATTACGTCTTACATTGAGAAATGTCAAAATATGAGTTACCCCACCATATTATGACTTGATTTATGAACCAGACAAAAGTTTCTCTAAAAAATGAGTTCAAGGATCATTGAAGAGAAACTAGGGTTAAACATCTAGAGGTGTTAAGACCAAGGTTTGCACGATGTTGGATAATCAAAAATAATAAGACACATACACTCAGTATAAAGTGGGAACATCCTAGCACGTGTTCCATACCACATGTGTGAAGAGATCAATGGATCCATGAACAAATGGTCCCTGTTTCTTCATTGTGTGATACTGCAAAAAGTTAAAATGACTTTTAAACGAAATACCCATTGACCTTTTGTTGTTTATTGAAGTTTCAATCAATGTTGCTACTTTAGCATGTTACTAATAGCCATGAATGATTTGGCAATGCAGTGCATGCATAGGAAATGAGTTGAGTTGGAACAGATAGACTCGAGTAGAAAGGAAAGATGACTAATTGAATAAAAAACCTATATACATAAGCCATCTATTGCACTAACCATATTGATATTTAGTATAATTATGTGTATAAAGTTATATAAGAAGTCGCGTTAACCTATTTAAGAGGATTAGAGATCGAATAAGTAACTACTAAAGTACTGAATTAAGTATGGGTATTGTGAGTAATAGTGTCCTTAAAATTGTAGTGAATTCTTTCCACATGTTATTGGATTCCTATGTAGAGCTTATAAAACCTTAAAAGTAAGCTCTTGATGCTCATAGGTCACACGAACTATTTTTTGTATGAATTGTGTGTCATATTAATGTTGTGTTAGCCTGAATATTTTCCACCATGTGCGAAGTGGGAGATGTATGTTTTGGATCGTGGATCACCCATGTGAACCGACCCAACTCGACCCAGTTCTACTGACCTGACTCGACCCGGTTCTACCCTATCTCATTTTATTTATTAATTAATTAATGAAATGGATAATCCTTTTTAAAGGATAAGAGGGAACAATTACAAAGTAAATGCTCAACCTCTCATGAAAAAACTCCTAGTGGGAGTATCTTTATTTGGGACGAAGAAACGTGGAAAAAAATAGAGAACGTGAATAAACTAACATAGAACAGAAACAAAAAAGAAAAAAGATCCTAGTATTTTACACAAATCAATCTACACACTAAGGAGACTCTTAGTTTGTGAATTGCACTACTTTCCTTCGAGAGACGAAGTCAATATTGTGGTTGTTCGGATTTAGAGTGAATCTACGTCAAAGGAATTGTCAAAAATTTCCGCTCCAAGGTTTAAGGTACACATCTTGTAGGTTCTTTGCTATTAAAATTACCTCACCTCTGATTAATATTTTTTGACATAAATTCAAGAGTCTTGAGCTTGATAGTGAATTCAGAACTTGATTTTTACTTGTGTTCAAGGGCCTTTGAACTTGATCTTGAACTTGAATGCTTGAACTCTTCAACTTATAGCTTATAGAAAAATCTTAGGCGTTTGATCCACGATCTTTCTCTAGCTTCTTGTTTGGAATTTTCAGTGTTATTTTTCAATTATGAGGACCCCTATTTATAGTTTTAGAATAGAGGAGTTGGGATAGGAAAAGGTTTCCCTTCCGCCAGTCAAATTTAAGTGACATGACATACGGTCTTTATGAAGCGAGCTTTTTATTTTGACACATGGCGTGATCTTATTGACTTCTTTGTTTGACTTTGCATGCCACATTATTTTCCACTTGTCACCAAAATGGGCTCATCTTTTGTAGCTCAAATCAATTAATTAATTTTTACTTTTATTAAATTGATATTTGTTGAACTTAAATAGTTACTCCAATTATATTAATCTATAATATTTATTTAGATTAATATATTTATGAATTTAATATAATATGAATCATTTTATGAATTTATATTTAATAAATTTTAAATAACTACAAATGTCCCTTACTTCAAGTGTTGTGGAGATATTTTATTTTCTGAAGACTAGACTTGAAGTATTAATTATACAATAGTTATATACCAAGTTTTTGGATGTATTTTATAAATATACACTCCAGCATAATTGGAGTGGAAATGGTATTTCAATACCATATCGCCAACCTCCAACTATCCTTGGCCAATAAAATTTGAGAGAAAGGGTAGTTATATGCTTGCTTTACCAACAAAAAATTCAATTACAATAGGAACGGATATCTCTATCATTTTTTCTTAATTCTCACCGCATACAAACGTTCTCCCTTAGGATATAAGCCAACAAAAAGAGTTATAATTGGTATAGGATAGGACTCCTTCACCGCTATAGGTTTAGAGTTCTTCTATTAGAAACATGATACTTATTATTAATTAATAACTTCTCCATTTTTTGTCTATTTTCATTGAAATTAGGATACTCAATAAGAAATGGACAAAGATAATTAGCTTCAACTGCATGAACAATTGGAATTCGATTAAGAGTCTATTTTGTAGGAGCCTAATCTAGGTTGGAGAATTGTTAAGGTAGAATCCAGTGAACCACTATAAATAGACACCTTATCTTCATTGTTTTGCATCAATGTTGCTTGATGCATCAGCGCCATGGTACTTTCTTCCACTCTTCCCTTTGTTTTTCGTCACATTTTCCACCACTTGACATGTCTCTCGTAGAAAATTCATATATATTTTTAGAAACATTTAAATCACAAACAGTATATTTTTCTAGAATCTATACTTATCAGTAGACAACATATCCAAAATTCTGAATTTAAGTCCTTCGGGATCATTCTAGATTATTTTTTGAAGTTCGCTCTACATTCTGTCATGCTGAAAATTTCAGATTGTGTGAATTTTCTAAAACTTGTGTCTTTTTATGTAGAAATGGAGAAATTACAAGAGGCTTGATTATATTAAAATATGGACGCATATTTATATAATATATCAAAAATAAAAAACCTACTACCTTCGGGATTGCATCAAATATTATTACAAAGTCAGTTATAGATTTCGGCGCACTTGCCGTTTCATTGCGCAATGACACCAAATAAATTATATCTCCAGGTGGAAGTATTGAAATTTTAATACGCTTGAGACTAAATAAATGAACACAAATGGCTACAACATATCAAAATTTTGGAATGAAACTTCTTCAATATTGTTCTACATAATTTTTGAATTTAAAACGTTAAATTTTGTCACATAGCTGATTTCAGCGTTGTTTCACAAAATATTTTTTACATTAATGTCGGAATGTCATCACCAAAAGGGGTTGTGATAAAGGAGAAATTTTAATGTTCCAGTGTGCCAAGTTCTGAAGGAGAAAATCAAGTCGGCGAGATAACCGAGCAGTCGGCGTGATAACCGAGCAGTCGGTGAGATAATTGAGAAATCGGCGAGTCGGCGAGCGATTCTGTGATGCAGTACTCCATCGCCCAATGTTACAAAACTCGAATTTTCTGAAGGCCAATGCAGAAATTCGATGAACCAGACCGAAGGGCAGATCATCGAGTGGATCGGGATCCCGACTAACTGCATCGAATGGTCCTTCGCTACACACTTTTTGACAACTATAAATACTTGTTTGAATTTTTAGTTTAGCATGCAATCAGTATCAAATTTTAGAATATCAAACATTATTTTCAGTTTTTAGAACTTAGAGTTTTGGAGACTTTGTTCCTTAGCTTTGAAGATTTCCATTTTCTAAGAAATTGGAAGTGGGTATTGAAGATTCTTCATCTTAGACATGTGTAAACACAATATCTATCGTACCCAATTGATGGAAACACTTTTCGGTATAGATTTCTATCTTTTTACTATGTCTAGCTAAATCCCCAATTCTTTGTGTCTGATTATGTGAATATGGGTTGAATTTACTGCTGGGTATTGCTAATCGATAGGTAATTTGTTGTTTAAAGGTGATTTCGTTCAGTAGTTGTGTTTGAATTTAATGGGGTTGTAATTGCAAATACAATTTTATCTTTGTGTTTTTGACTTGCTCGAGAGAGAGGTTTTAAAACCAAAACTACTGAATCGATAGTCTGTGGTTATTGGGTTGTCGTGGGTTCAACTCGAGAGAGTGAATCCTAAACCCTCTCCCACACATTCAGCTCCAGAGAGTGAATGGACTAAGGAAAAGGTTGTGCTTCATTGCTGCTTATTGGTGTTCGAGAGAAACCAATTTGATTTGCGAGAGAAAATTTACCTCCACTGAAGTCTAGCTTAGTTACCAATTTACAGCAATTTACTATCAATAGCATTTACCCGGTTGTTTACCTTATCCCATAATCCTATCTCATCCCAAGAATCCCCTCTCCATATTCGTATTTTCATATTATTTGTTGTTTTTAGTTGCCTGTTGACTACAAACCCCTATTTTGATATTTGACACTTGTGTCAACCCTTAATTTATCATGTTTTTCTTCGTAAATGTTTTTAGCTATAATTGACGTGAGCATAATTATTATTTTTCTATTGATTCATGAATATGAACCACTCCCTTGGGACTCGACCCCAACTCACTAGTTGGGTTATATTACTACTCACAATCGTTGGCACTTGAACTGGCAGTAGTGTCATGATACGTGAAATCAAAATGGCACCGCTGCCGGGGAGTGGTGTTACTTCAAAATTTTTAGATAAGTTGAATGTTGTTCTTGTTAGTTATAGTAATACTAACTTAATTGTTAGTTTTGTTTTGTCTGCTTGTGCTTTGAAATAGAGGAGGCGAGCATGTTGGGCAGTAATTATGAACAAGTGCATTTTCCTCCCCTAGAAGTGATGAAGTTCAGGGATCGCATCCTGACCTTCAAACAATTGGAAGGTGAACGGATTCATGAGTCGTGGCTAAGGCTTAAAGAATTGCTGGTTCAATGCCCAACTCATGAAATTCCCAATGTAGTCTTCCTGGAATATTTTTACAAAAAGTCTTGGTCCCGGGAACAAGGTGTTAGCTAATCAACTCATCCCGAGTGGTATTGCACAACAACCCTATGTGATAACAACCCAACTGATTAATCACATGGCTGAAACAAACCAAGAAGTAGAGAGGGACTTCATGTTGGCCGCACTGATAAATCAGCTGGATAATTTGGCCAAAAAGATGATGGAGATTGAAGTCCAATGCAAAAGGAAGGATAGATACATCCCTCTTCATGAGCGAAGAAGGCCTAAGGACGATGAGGGAATGCTCTCAATCATTCTCCAAAAGGTAAATGAGCATGATAGAGTGCTAGATGAGATGAAGGATAATATCGAAGTGCTAAATTAGATGATTGGATTTCACTCCAGATCTATCCATCTAATTGAAAACCTCATGGGTCATGTATGGCCCCATCTCCACCCAAACAAACAAGAGGGGTTACATAGTGACACTAAGGTCAACCCCAAAAATGGAGATTGAGTGGACTTGCATCGTTCCACGACGTTAACTAAGGCGCTGCTTGGGAGCCAACCCAAGACCCCTTATCACTCTATTTTTGCTTTACGAAAAAATGGTGTGTTGTTTGTGTAGGTCAAAGTGGGAAAGTTGTTGAAAAGTGTATGTTGGCGAGCAACAGCTCCAGTCGGCGCATCACCGAAGAGGTTGGTGACCCCAACCCAGACCGTCGTTGGACTAAAGAAAGTTTTACACTAGAGTCTGTAAAACTCGGCGAAGCCAGGAAATTATTGGCGAATCGCCGACCAGGTCAGTGAACTGGATCTAGTCCGCCGTTTGGACTCCTAGTTTAAATGGAGGTCCTACAAAACTAGGAGAGGTAAGTATCCACTCGGTGACTAGCTGAGTGGATCGGAAACCACGACTAATGTCACCAACTGGGCGAGAACTTGACGGTTTTAAGGCCAAAGGTTTGAAAGTTTCAAATTCTTACACTTTCCCTCACTTTCTAATCTTCACAAACTCACACCCATATAGTACTTTCTATATTTCTTGATTTATTAATGTATTTGAGTTGTTGATTGGTGCTCGAATTTGGATTACTTCGCCGCCTAGCATTTCAATCTTGTTTTAATCAGCATAAAAGGTTGGTTTTTCGAACCTCGAGTTTATTTTAATCAAATTTGTACTCATTTGCAATGATATTATATTATTGTTGTATGATGGGCCTCTCTGATACGATTAGAATGATTAAATGCCTATTTTAAGTTGATAATCTTGCTCGTAAAGTTTTGAATATTGAAATCCCGAATTTTTGTGCGGTGAAATGATTTAAATTTTATGGTGTTGTGCTTGCATGTTGTTTAGTTTGGTTGGGTGAAGTCTGAGTAGCCCATATTTGTGCCAAAAGACGTAATTTGCCGAATGACAGAATGAATGACATCATTCTTATGGGTAAAAGTCATCAATTGGACAAATTTGGCAAAACCGAAAGAAGTATGAATATCCCGAGGGAATGGGTGTTATGGGTCTTGCTTTAATTTGAGTAGTGCATGTTTTGATTTTGTTTTCAGGGGTTAAGGGGTTGAATTCGAGAAGTTGGGTTGAAAGTAGGCACGTTGGGTCATTTGGCGAGCTGGGTCAAGCTCACCGAACCACTCGGCAGTTCGCCGAAATTCCCCATAACGCCGTTAATTTCTTGCTAAATGTGTTGTTGGGCTCTGTAACTTTTGGCAAGAAGCCTGAGGTCACCTAAGGCACTCGGCGTCTCACCGAAAGACTTCTTGATCGGATTTTGTCTGCACCCCTATACCCTTTTTTGTACTGTAACTTTCGGCGGGTTCACCCTTGCTCACCAAAATCTTTCGGCGATTCGCCGAAAGACCTTTCACATCGCCGATTTTCCATTGCTTTAAAGCCAATACTTTCAGCGAATCCAATCTAGCTCACCAAAGCGATTCAACGACTCGCCAACTTGTTCGGCGAGTCTGTCTGCCACTGAGTTTTTGTGTTTTTGTTTTAAGATTTTCTTAACTTTTTCTCGATGCTTTGCAGGCATGGCTAGATCGAAAGTTGCTGGGAGAATCATGCCACCCCAGAAGATAAGAGCATGAAATTTCAAAATAAATGAAGGGAGATCAAATCCTCCCAAGAAGGGAAGACAAAAACCTCCACCTGTAGATAAAGGCAAGGGCAAGAGGCCCAATTCTGACAGGAAGACGACTCCCCGAGGACCCCCTATTCCTTCATAGGACCTGGGATTCTATGCAGCTGTGCGAAACTTTTTGGCGGATACACCTGTGGCATCTCCTGGTGGGTATGGTACTACAGTTCCTCCTGAGGTGACCCCGAACACTGATGCCCAGATCCAAAGTACTACACCGGGCACTGATGCCCAAACAGGTGGAGCGACTGCATAGATAGGACCCTCATTTCCGCCCTCTCTGTCTTACTTTATTTCTCTTTTGGATACTCTTTGTTCGCATTTGAGGACATATGATTTTATTTGTGGTGGGGTGAGGCCCACCTTTTGTGTGACTTGTTGTGACCTGATTGGTTTTGGTTAATATATTTGTGTTTTGAGCTAAAATTGTATTGTACACTGCTTTTTGTGGAATGTTTGAGCTTGTGGCTCCTTGTTTTTAATTAAAATGATTTTTGACCCTTCTGAAATTTTTTTTGCTACCTCTTATTTGTATTGAATGTGGTTGTTCTTTTGCAAATTTGAGTATTGGTTTGATCAATACCGATGACTTGAATAGTGCTCATAATCGAACAAAAATGAATGCGCATCTATGATGAGGCCAAGTGAAGTTGCATGGTCAATATGTGAACTCTTTGCATCTCGTTGTGACTAGCCATGTATCGAATTGAGTCTCTTCTGATGAACATTGCACACTAGTTAAAGTGTGGAGTCTTGTTTGACTTTGGTGTCAATGCCTTGTGTGATGAGCTTACCGTGAACCATTTGTGATGACACCTAGAATTTTCCCCGTTGGTCCGACTGACTTAGTGATGTGAACTCTTGATATGATCTTAGGCAACTTTAAAGAGTGTGAAACAATTTGACATTATACCTCTTTTTGTGGCCTACCTTGTGAGTGTGTGAACTTCTTTTGAGCACCCTTTGAGGCTTAACCTTTTTCATGGAAGAAACTTGATTAAAACATAACCTTACTTTATCCATTACCCATATTCCTCATGAAGTTGTGGTTAGTTTGAATAGCCAACTTAGTACAAAAACCTAAGTTGGGGGTATGGTGAAATAAGAAAGTAAATCAAGGAGTGCAAGGAAGTCCCCTTTTACCCATGTTTTGAGAAAAATGGAAACCCTCCATACAAAAAAAAGAAAAAAAGAAGAAAAGAATGAAAAAGTTGTGGAAAAAGGTTGTGAAAATGCAAAAAGAAATAGGGTTTCCAACAGTCCATGGAAAGTGAATAAGGGGATGACTTGTAAGCACAAAAGAAAAATGATGAAGAAAAGGAAAGGAAGTGTTGTTCACACCACATTTCATGAGGACTATAACCACTGAACCTAAATGATCATATATTTGCAATCAGCCCCATTACAAACCTTGAAAAGACCTTTTTGATCTTGAGTGAGCTGAAACAAATGTTGGTTGGAAAATACAAGCAAACCTATGGCTGAAATCATACATTGTGTTCATCTTTGTAAGTGTGAGCATTGCATTTGATTCCAGAACATTAAATTGTTGAACCATTGTGTGTGAATATGGAATCACTCTTTGTGTGAGGGCATTTGAATACCTTTGTTGAGCTTGAACTTGCATTTGAAACAAGTATTGTGAGCTTGAGATTCTTTGATATTGGTGAGTCACAGCTAGACTCTTTGAGTGCACATTTGATCCTTGCATGAGTAAGTTGAGTCTTTTTTTGTGCATTCATGATTGAATTTTGTGTAGCACTATTTGAGATATCCTCTTTGAACTGCTGAACTTGAGTTTTACTTGAGGACAAGCAAAAGTTTAAGTTGGGGGTGTTGATGAGTCCACAATTTGGACTCATTTAGGGCTTAATTTTAATAGATTTACTGTCCTCGAATGCATATTTTGTCTCAATAACTGATGTAAATCCTTGAATTTTTGGTATTTGGACGTAGGGACAAAGCATGGACACTATTGAGCAAAAAGGAACAAGGCAGTTGGAAGAACGAAGAAAAGAAGGCCTGAAGATCGCCTAAGCCATTAGGTTAGTCGTCGAATGGCCTTGGACTCACCTAATGTTCCAGTGTGCCAAGCCCTAAAGGAGAAAATCAAGTCAACGATAGAAATGAGCAGTCGGCGAGTCGCCGAATAGTTCCGCGATGCAGTGCCTTATCGCCCAAAGTTACAGGACCTCAAGGATTTTGAAGGCAAGAGCAAAAGATGATACAAATGACCAAAGAGTGGATCACCGAGTCGATCTGCAATCCCGACTAACTGCGCCGACTGAACCTTCGACTTATAAGGAATCATATTATTATTCAGTTTTTGAAGTTTAGAACTGAGAACTAAGTTTGAGAGACATTTTCCTTAGCTTTGAAGATTTGAAGATTTCCATTTCTAAGAAATTGGAAGTGGGTATTGAAGATTCTTCATCATAGGAGTTTGTAAAGACAATATTAATCATACCCAGTTGATGGACATGCATTTCGGTATCAATCTCTATATTTTTACTATGTCTAGCTAAAACCCCAATTCTTGGGGTGTGATTATGTGATTATGGGTTAAATTAACTGTTGGGTATTGCTAATTGATAGTCTATTTGCTATTTAAAAGTGATTTTGTTCAGTAATTGTAGTTGAAGTTAATGGGTTGTAGTTGCGAATACAATCCTAACTTCGTGTTTTTGGCTTGCTCGAGAGAGAGGTTTTAAAACCAAAATTGTTGAATCGATGGTCTGTGGGTATTGGGTTGTCATGGGTTCAGCTCGAGACAGTGAACCCTAAACCTTTTTCCGCACATTCAGCTCGAGAGAGTGAATGGACTAAAGCGAATGTTGTGCTTTATTGCTTCTAATTGGTGTTCGAGAGAAACCAATTCGATTCAGGGTAAATTGTTTGAGAGAAAGTTCACCCCCACTAAAGTCTAGCTTATTCACTAATTTGCAGCGGCTTACTATTAATTGCAATTACCCGGTTGTTTACCTTAGCCCATAATCATATCACATCCCAAGAATCCAGTCTCCATATTCGTATTTGTTGTTTTTAGTTGCTTGTTGACTACAAACCCCCCTTTTGATATTTGACGCTTGTGTCAACCCTTATTTTATCATGTTTTTCTTCGTAAATGTTTTTAACTATAATTGACTTGAGCATATTTATGCTTTTCAATTGATTCTTGAGTATGAACCACTCCCTTGGGACTCGACCCCAACTCACTAGTTGGGTTATATTACTACTCACGATCGTTGGCACTTGAACTGGAAGTAGTGTCCTAATACGTGAAATAAACTTTCACCGCCTTTTTGCACTAGCCACGTTAGCCTGGAGTTTTTGATCTTTTGGCAAAGTTTCTTATCCATTGACCGATGCGCTGATGTGATTCGGCGAACTTGTTCTTTTCCGCCTTCTTGCCCCACAATGAGATTGTTGCATACTGGAAAATTTGGCGAGCTCCAGAAAATTTGGCGAACAGCCGAACGATTCGGCGATTAGAGCAATCTTTCGCCAAATGGACGGCTAGTGAAGTTTCCTTGTCACCCTACTCTATTTTTTTTAGTGCTAGTATTTTATATTTATTTATGTTAATGTTTGTTCTCTACTAACATTGAGGACAATGTTGGATGCTTTTGGTGAGGGTGGTAGGAATCTGGTTGTTAAGCCTTTTGTTCTCTTGAAAGATATTCGAGTACCGGTTATGATCAATACTGATGACTTGAAAAATGCTCTTAATTAAACCAAATGAATGTGCGGCTACGATGAGGCCAAATGAAGTTGCATAGACAATGTGTGGACTTTTTGCATCTCGTTGTGACCAGCCGATTATCGAATGAGTCTCTTGTGATGAACATTGCACACTAGCTAGAAAGTGTGGAGTCTTGTTTTATATTGGTGCCAATGCCTTGTGTGATGAGCTTACCTTAAACATTGTGTAATAACACCTAGAATTTTCCCCGTTGGTCCGATTGACTAAGTGATGCAAGAACTTGAAATGATCTTTGGCAACAATTTTGAAAAGTGAAATCAATTTGACAATAGACCTCGTTTGTGTCCAACCTTGTGAGATGTGTGAACATTGCTTGAACCCCCTTGATCCATATTCCTTTTCATGGAAGAAACTTGAACAATGGTGACCTTTCTTTATCCATTCACCCATAACTCTCATGAAGTGTGGTGTGTTTGAATAGCCAACTTAGGCCAAAATCCTAAGTTGGGGGTGTAGTGAAAAGAGAAGGAAAATCAAGAAGTTTGAAAAATTCCCCCTTTGAGAATGGTTTTGAAAAAGATTGAACACCTCCATCTAAAAAAAGAGAAAAGAAGCAAAGAAAAAGAATGAAAAATTTGTGAAATAATTAATGAAAATTGCAAAAGAAATTGGGTGTCCGGTAATTCATAAGAGGTTGAATAATGGGAAGGATTATGAGCATGTTTGAAATGTTAAAGAAAATGAGGAATGTGATGTTCAAGTCAAACTTCATGAGGATAGCAACCAATGAGCCTAAATGACCATACCTTTACATTCAGCCCCGTTACAAGCCTTGAAAAGACATTTATGATCTTGAGTGAGTTGAAACGAGTGTTGATTGGAAATTAAGGCCAAACCTATGGGTGAAGTCATGCATGTGTTCATCTTTGTGAGTATGAGGGTCTTATGGGATTCCGAAACTATAAACTATTGAAAAACTTTGTGTGAATATGGAATCATCCTTTTTGTGAGGGCATGTGAGTACCTTTGTTAAGCTTGAACTTCCATTTGAAGCAAGTATTGTGAACTTGAGCATCTTTGATAATGGTGAGTCACAATTTGAATATTTGAGTGCACAATGGATCATTGCATGAGTAAGTTGAGTCTTGTTGTGTGCATTCATATTGAGTATTATGCAGCACTGTTTGAGACATCCTATTTGAACTGCTGAACTTGAGTTTTACTTGAGGACAAGCAAAAGTTTAAGTTGGGGGTGTTGAAGAGTCCTGGATTTGAACTCATTTAGGGATTTGTTTATATAGATTTATTGTCCTCTGATGCTTAATTTGTGCCATAAATTGATGTTAAATCCTTGATTTTCAGGTATATGGCTTGAGAAACAAAGCAAGGACACTAATAGGCAGAAAGGAGCAACCCAAGCTGAGAAAGGAGAGACAAGAAGACCTGAAGACCGCCAACAGATCTCGGCGAATCGCCAAGTCACCCCTAGACCACCTAATTTTAAAGAATATGGAGCCTGAAACACAGAAAACTTAGGCGAACTGCATTATGGTACCGCCGAATGCACTGATCAAGACCAAGATGAAATTGAATTGTCGAGCTAAAGGACTGAAAGGCGCATCGTGGAAGTGATTGGTGATCTCGATCTAGATCGCCTTAAGTTACAGGGCCTAAATGAGGAAAACGTGAAGAAGGAATGGGCGATGGATTGGAACAATTTGTGAGTCAATGACTGGTCGGTGATTCCTGATATTCCTCACCGATCGACCCCAAAAAGCAGCATCTCAGATCAGTATAAATTAACTTTTGGAAGAGAGAGAAGGCATTCGGTCATTGTGGAACAAAATAGAGAGAACAAAAATGCTACTTGATAAGTCCACAAATTGGACTCATTTAGGGCTATATTTTCATAGAATTAGTGTCCTCAAATGCATATTTTGTCTCTATATTTGATGAAAACCCTTAAGTTTCAGGTATTTGGAGTTTGAGGGAAAGCATGGACACTACTTAGCAAAAAGGAACAAAGGCAGCTGAAAGAACGAAGAAATGAAGATCTTAGAATTGCCGAACCCGTTCGGCGAGTCGCCAAAAGGTCTTATCCTCGCCTTTTGTTCCAGTGAGCTGAACCCTGAAGGAAAGGATCAAATCGACGATGAAAAGGGGCAGTCGGCATGTCATCGAGCCGTTCCGCAAAGTAGTACTATGTCGCCCAATGATCCAAAACAAGATCATGCTGAAGGATAGAGCACGACGGCGATGAAACCTACCAAAGTGTAGATCCCTGAGTTGATCGGTGATCTCGACTAACGGCGCTGAATGATTCGCTGCAGCATAAATTTGTGAAAACTATAAATACTCGTTGAGAATTGTAGCTTTATTTCAAATTTTTAATATAGAATTTTTAACATAGACTTTTGAGTTCTAAGTTTGGAGAGAGTTTTGAAGAACTTGAAGATTCAAAGGGTTTCAACTCCAAGAATTTGGACTTGGGTCTTGTCGATTATTCACTCTTGGATTTTTTTGAGACTTAAATATTCATACCCATTTGAATGCAAACTCATATTGGTATAAATTTCTATCTCTTTTACATGTCTAGCTAAAACCCCAATTCTTGGGGTGTGCTTTTGTGAATATGGGTTAGATTATCTGTTGGATGTACATTCAACAGATATCAGGGGGGCAAGCTAGCCCTTTAGGTCATGCATGGATTGAGCTGTCGCAAGACCCTCATACTCTTGCTCGAATCCTGTGGCTTTGTCAAGCACAACATTTATGTGGTCGTTGTTGTACCCCACTTCTTTCCCTCGGACCACTACGGACTTCACCGGCCTGAAGGCACTGACCTTCTTCTTCCCTTAAGGATCTAGATCGACGTAAGTAGAATAGAACTCATGGACCCAAGTGGGGATATATGGGCCTCGGGGCTGAGTGAAACGATATAATCTATGATACTGGAGTGTGTCCCATACTAGGGGGTATCTACCCTCTATGTCCTCTGTGGACTGTAGCTTCTCCTCGAGAATCATTTGCAATCCCTAAGCCTTTATCCTGTTAGTACCCGGGGAGGAGGACCTTGAACTGGTGGCGCTGGAACCACCGTATGTGAAGGATATGGTACTATATCAGTAGCAGGTGGGGTGGCCTCTAGTACTCGATATGAATCTTTGCGAGACCTTGCATGAATTTTTGCTCGCCGAGACTGGAAAGGCGAGTCATCCTCAGGCTCAGAGAACGGAGCCTAGGATTCAAAGGAATCCCCTTCGCTGCCGAAGTTGTGCTCCGGTATCTCAGATGTGGGAGCCTTGCCCTTGCCTTTGCCTCCATTGGGAGGTGCCTTCTTCCCCTTTTTAGAAGGGTTAGCTTGCCCTTCATTAATTATTATACCTCGTGCTCGTTTGTGTGGCAGCATTTCCAAGTTGGTTCTAGACATATCTCCTAAATACATCAGAATTCGTTAGAAACAAGTCAAGAAAAATGAAGAAAAATAAACTGCAGAATGATTCGTCGAGTCACTTAGGCAGACCATATCGGGACTCGCCGAAAAGACTGGCTCAAAAATTTCCCAGAAAATTGGCATGTCGGCAATGAGAAAGGCCTTTCATCGAATCACCGACTACATTGGTGAGAAAAAATTAACCCGCAGAAAATTACAGTGTATTTTAGGGGTTAGGGGCGTAGAAAGGGCGATCAAAGAAGACTTTCGGCGAGTCACCGAGTGAACCCGATAAGCTCAGGCTTCTCGCCGAATGTTACAACGCAGCCTAGGATTCAAAGGAATTCCCTTCGCTGCCGAAGTTGTGCTCCAGTATCTCAGATGTGGGAGCCTCGCCCTTGCCTTTGCCTCTATTGGGAGGTGCCTTCTTCCCCTTTAACAAAGATTTAGTGGATGCTATCTAATAGTCTAATGTCAATTGGTGCAAGGGTGAAAACTAAGTCATACATTGATGTGATGTCTAATCTGGGGTAAAGGTAAGGGTTAGTAAAGAATACACCCGTAGCCAGACCAAGGTGCGAGGTGAAATTCCCTACTTGGAGGACCAATCACTTAGGGATACCTAACTTGCCAACTTGCATGTAAAACACTAGGAAAGGATTACTATTATTAGTATTACTGCGTTAAGAGATTGTGGGGAACACATATACCCTAGTTTCTTGCTCATATTGATAGCACAAAGTTGGCATCTTGCTTACTTGTTACTTAATCAACAATCTGTTATTTGCTTACAAAAAAAAAACCTTTATTTTATTGTCTCGGAAATAAATTGACTAAACGGATATAATAGTGAGTTAAGTTTAAGGCAGAACCATATTCCTCGAAGATCAACCCCAACCTACAAGTTGGGTTCTTTATTTGACAACAATCGCTTATACTTCTGTAGGGATGTGTAATTTGAGCCTATCAAATTTTGGCAACCGCTGCCGGGGAATACGACTTTTAGATTAAGTTTAACTATATTATTGAACTTTAGTCAAGTATTTCCTCATTGTATGTTTTGTTTTTGTTTTTGTTTTCTACAGGTTTCTACTCTTGTGTATGCCAAGTACACAGAGTCGGGGAGAACCATTGACCCCCTACGATCCTAAACTAAGCAAGACTTTGAGAAAAATGGAAAATCTAGGGGTACATAATAATCCAATCATAGATGAATATGAAAAAGGAGATGAATCGCAAACTCCTGGAGTTGTTAATGTGAACGCTCAGGTTCATGGTGGTAATCTAATCGGAGATGCAACGAGGGTACGGAATCCGTCAGAACCTAGGTTGTGTGATGAACTACAGGGTTGACTTCAATACAGTTGAATCAAAAGGGCCCAATTTTCTTCCTCCTCTACGTTCGGGTCATACATTTATGGTAACCATATAATGCAAATGCTTACGGCACGAGAGTTGTTTTCTGGTCTAGAGTCGAAAGATCCGCATGGTCATATGGCTAATTTGAGAAGTATCTGCAAGAGTTAGGTAGGGAGACCAGAATTGGACATGGACATCATAGGTTTGAGATTCTTCCCTCTATCATTGATCGGTAATGCTGCGGTGTGGTTTGCTGAACTTTTATATAATTCAATTCATACATGGGACCAATTGCATAAGGTGTTCATGGAAAAGTATTTCACAGTGTCCAAGAAGCTAAATCACAAGGATAAACTAAATAATTTTGTAGCACTACCTGATGAGTCTGTGAGCAGTTCTTGGGATAGGTTCATTCCGTTCATCAGAAGTATTCTGAATCACCGCATAGATGACGAGTCGTTGAAGTAATATTTCTACAGAGGGCAGGATGACAAAGGAAAGGTTGTGCGAGATACTATTGCTGGAGGATCCTATGGTGAGTGCACTTTTGAAGAGATCGCTAAAAAATTGGAGAAGATTTCTCGGAACAAAAAGGCATGGAGCACTAGAAAAGCTAATACTGCAAGAGGCACATTCGTTGTCCAAGTTGCACCAGATCAATCTAATGATAACATTCATGAGGAGATGGCTTAAATAAGGACAAAACTTGGGTTGGTATTGAAGCATGTGAGTGGAAATGCAGAAAAGGTGAATGCTGTAAATTAGCTAACTAGAACTCCACCACCACTAGTTGAGGAATGCTACTATGAGGAGGATGCATATTTGGTGAATGATCAGACTGGGGGTTTCCGAGCCAACTCCCAAGGTTCCAACTCGGATAATTGGCGCCAAGGTCAAGGAAACCATGGTCGGAACTATGGAAACTACAATCGAGAGGGAAACTATGTCCGGGAATGGGAACTACAATCGTGATAACAACTACAACCGGAAAAACTATGGTAACATGAATGAGGGAGTTGGGACCTATGTTCCACCTAGGAACAGGGAATCTGGTAATAGAGAATATGGGGGTAGTATGTCACACATTGAGGATATGATGCAAAAGATGATGAAGAGGTTTGATGCAACTGATGAGAATGTGAAAGAGATGCGAAATGACTTGTCTGGAATTGGTCAAAAAGTTGATGCCCATGCAGTGTTGATCAAGCAACTTGAGCAGCAGTTTAGTCAGTTGTCCACTACTGTGAACCCACGTCAGCCTGGCACACTTCCTAGCAACACCATTCAGAATCCAAAGAACAATGTGCATTGTTTGGAAGTTACTACTCGAGGAGGTAAATAGACCATTGATCCCTCATTGTCGTTTGAGTATGAAATTGTGGTAGAAAGAGATGATGATGAGATTGAGGTTACGAAAGAGTCTAAAAATGCTACAAAGAAATAAACAGAGGAGACCCAAAAAGTTGTTCCCATGTTGAGACCTCCACCTCCATTCCCACAGAGATTGGTGAAGAAGACCGAAGAAGGAAAATACCGCAGGTTCATAACTACGTTGAAACAACTTTCCATCAATGTTCCATTCATAGAAGCTTTGGAGCAAATGCCTAGGTATGCGAAATTTATGAAAGATTTGGTGACCAAGAAGAGGGCCGTCAGTTTTGAGAATGATGAAAGGTTGCAACACTGCAGTGCTATTGCAACTAGGTCACTTGTCCAAAAGAAAGAGGATCCTGGAGCTTTCACTATTCCTTGTACCATCGGGATTTTGCACTTTGCGAAATCTTTGTGTGATTTGGGTGCTAACATCAACTTAATTCCGTTGTCTATTTATAAAAAGTTGGGTTAAGGGGCTCCAAAACCGACTGCGATGTGTCTACTCATGGCCGATAGAAATGTGAAGAAGCACATTGGTGTTCTCCAAGATTTCCTTGTGAAAGTAGAGTCATTCATTTTTTTGGCTGATTTGTGATACTTGATTGTGAGGTTGATTTTGAGGTTTCCATCATTCTAGGGAGACCATTCCTTGCTACTGGACGTGCCTTAGTCGATATGGAGAGAGGGCAGATGAAGTTTTGACTGAATAATGAGAAGATGACTTTTAATATTTGTAGATCTATGAAGCAGGAAAGCGATCTCAAGTCAGTATCAGTGGTGAATCATATTGTGGAGCGAGGTTCTGAAGTGTCTATTGAAGAGAGGTTGGGTGTTGATGCACTGGCACTGGTAATGATGAATTTTGAGGGTGGTGGTATTGAAGACTATGATGAATTAGTTGTCGCGCTTGATAGGTTTGAATTCTGTTCCAAGCCAAAAAGATTGGAGCTAGATATGAATAATAGTGACACTCCACCCGCAAAACCGTCTGTTGAAGAAGCTTCAAAATTGGAGTTCAAGGCTCTACCATTGCATTTGAGGTATGTATTCTTGGGAAATATGGCACTTTACCGGTAATCATTGCGGCTAATTTGAGTGACTTAAAAGCAAAGGCATTGGTTTCTGTGGTGAAAAGGTTCAAGCGGGCTATTGGATGGACTATTGTGGATATATTGGGATTCCTCCTCGCATTTGTTCTCATAAAATCTAAATTATGCCACACATAAAGCCAAGTATTGAGCACCAAAGGAGACTTAATCCACCTATGCAAGAGGTAGTCAAAAAGGAAATCATCAAATGGTTGGATGATGGAGTCATATACCCCATTGCAGATAGTAGTTGGGTCTGTCCTGTTCAGTATGTACCTTAGAAAGGTCGGATTACTGTGGTTCCTAATGATAAAACTAAGCTAGTCCCAATGAGGCCAGTGACTGGATGGAGGGTATGCATGGACAACCACAAGCTAAATGCCTGGACAGAAAAAGATCACTTCACGATGCCTTTCATGGAACAAATGCTAGATCGTCTTGTCGGTAAGGGTTGGTATTGCTTTCTTGATGGATATTCAGGCTATAATCAAATCTCCATAGCTCCAGAAAACTAAGATAAAACCACTTTCACTTGTCCATATGGGACTTGCGCCTTCAAAATGATGCCATTTGGTTTGTGTAATGCTCTAGCGACTTTTCAGAGGTGTATGATGTCGATATTTTCATATATGGTGGAGGACACGATTGAGGTATTTATGGATGATTTATATTTGGTAGGTGACTCATTTGATGGTTTTCTGATGCATTCGGCCGATGTAATGAAACGATGTAAAGAGTGCAATCTTGTGCTCAATTGGGAAAAGTGCCACTTCATGGTGAAAGAAGGTATAGTTCTGGGTCATCGGATTTCTTAGAAGGGTATTGAGGTTGATAGAGCTAAATTTGAGGTAATAGAAAAGCTTCCACCACCTATCTCTGTTAAGGTATCAGAATTTTTCTTGGGCATGCAGGTTTTTATCGAAGGTTTATCAAAGATTTCTCAAAAATTGCACACCCATTGTTCAAAATACTCAAAAAAGTAGTGTAAGTTTGATTTTGATGATGCTTGTCTGAGAGAATTTGGAGAGTTGAGAGCAAGGTTAGTATCAGCAACTATCATTATATCACTGGATTGGGGGTAACCGTTTGAAGTTATGTGTGATGCGAATGGGGTGGCACTTGGTGTGGCATTGGGACAGAGGCGAGAGAAGATTCTTCATCTAATTTACTACGCCAGCAAATCTCTGAATGTGGCTCAAAAGAAATATACAGTTACTGAATAGGAACTCCTTGATGCGGTTTTCGCATTCAAGAAATTTTGATCCTACATGCTTGGTACTATGGTCATAGTGCATACTGACCATTTTGCATTGAGGTATCTGATGGCTAAAAAGGATGCAAAACTGAGGTTGATTAGATGGGTATTGTTGCTGCAAGAGTTTGATTTTGATGTGAAGGATAGAAAGGGGATAGCAAATTGGGTTGCTGACCATTTGTCCAGATTGTAAGAGGAAGCTATGCTCAAGTTAGGAGATGGGGCTGAAATTAATGATGCATTCCCAGACAAACAAGTATTGGCTGCTTCTTATGATCTTATCCCTTGGTTCGCAGATTTTGCTAACTACTTGGCAAGCGATTTGGTTCCATCGAATTTGTCATTTTTCCAAAAGAAAAAGTTTATGCATGATGTGAAGAAGTTCTTTGGGGATGATCCTTACTTGTTTCGTATTTTTTCTGATGGTATTACTCGTCGCTATGTGCCCGAGGTTGAGATGATGAGTATACTAGAGGTGTGTCATTCATCGCCTGTTGGTGGGCACTATAGTGGTATTTGGACTTCTCATAAAATCTTGCAGTGTGGGTATTACTGGTCTACCATCCACCAAGATGCTCATGATTATGCCAAATCTTTTGACCGTTGCCAAAGAGAAGGAGGAATTTCAAAGAAGAAAGAGCTATTTATGAATCTGATATTGGTGATTGAGTTATTTGATATATGTGGCCTTGACTTAATGGGTCCATTTGTAAGTTCACATGGGATGAAGTATATTCTTGTTGCGGTTAAGTTCACATGGGATGAAGTATATTCTTGTTGCGGTTGACTATGTATCAAAATGGGTGGAAGCAATTGCGCTTCGAAACAATGAGGGTAAGAGTGTCACCGCATTCCTGAAAAAAGAGTATCTTTTCCAAATTTGGTACACCTAAGGCGATTATCAGCGATGGAGGTTCTCACTTTTGTAATAAGTTGTTGAAGGCGTTGCTAGAGAAATATGGAGTTCGTCACAGTGTAGCTACTCCTTACCATCTGCAGTCTAGTTGGCAAGTTGAAGTGTCAAACAAAGTGATAAAGAAAATCCTTGCGAAGACTTTAAACGCCAACAGAACGGATTGGTCAAGAAGGTTTGATGATGCTCTATGGGCTATCGCACCGCATTCAAGACACCCATAGGTATGTCCCCCTACCAACTTGTATATAGGAAGTCATGCCATTTGCCGGTAGAGCTAGAGTATAAGGCCATGTGGGCATTAAAGAAGTTGAATTTGGATTGGGGTGCCGCATCGAGTCAAATATTGAATGACATGAATTAGCTTGTTGAATTTCGCCTAAAAGCATATGAAAGTTCAGCCATGTACAAGGAGAAAATGAAGAAGTATCATGATCAAAAGATTGAAACGCGTTAATTTGTTGTGGGTGATCTGGTGCTTTTATTCAACTTAAGGCTACGCTTGTTTCCTGCCAAGATCAAGTCCAAGTGGACCAGGCAATTTAGAGTCACACAAGTATTTCCACATGGAGCGGTCGAACTTGAGAACAAGGAGGGAACAAGGTTCAAAGTGAACGGGCAGAGGATGCAAGTCTACATGGGGAAATCGGAGAGTGTGAAAGAAGTGATTGAGGCATATTAGCTTGATGAAGTCTGAGTAATCAAGGTGTATGCGTCATGCCGTGACGTTAAATCAAGCGCTGCTTGGGAGGCAACCAAAGATGTACAATCTAGCAAACTATAGGTTTTTCTTTTCGATATAGAATTTTTCTTATTTCTTTTTTATTTTTGTAGCTCGTTAGATAGGTGTTTATTTTATGTTTTAATGTTGGTTAGATATAGAATAGGGTCCGTGTCTGAAAAGTATCCATAAAATGTAAAAAGAAAGTCCTAAAGGTTGCTACGTGTGCAAGGAAGAAAGGAAAAATCTGCAGAAAATAAGTTGTGCAGTGGTCTACAGACCCCATCGACGGTCCATTGGTCAATTCACAGACTGTGACTGGTGTCCGTATATCCCAGGTAAGTTTTCTAATTTTTCTAAGTGTCAAAGTGACCTATGGACCCAACCCATGGTCCGTAGGTCGACCCACGGACCGTTGACGGGGTCTCATGGGACCAACCTAGGGTTTCTGCCTAACCCGACTCGGACCCCATTTAATAAAAACCTATCATTTCAAATCATCCCCCACTTCCAAAATTCTCTCCCAACTGTTTTTCAATCTTTCAAATCCCAAAAATCACTCTCATAACCCCCATACATTCCCCATATCAATTCCACATATCCCATAACTCCCTTCTTCTCTCCCAAATCAGTCCCCACTTCCATTTTTCGTCCCCAATGATTCCACAGTCCGGGTTCGGTGTCAAAAGGCTAGCAAAGTTTCAAGGAGTTCATTGCAATAACACACTCACTTACTTCTATTACTTGTAAGGTAATCGATTTCACCCTAACTTTGAATTCATTGTTCATTGTTCAAATCATGAAGTCACGAAGTTGGATCTTGACCTTGGGTTGTTAATCTCATAGTTGAGTGTTGTATTGTAATAAGAAACACCCTTGGAATGATAGTATGTTAGTGTGTTATAAATGAAAACCACATAAATCGATTAATAGGTCTAAATTGGAAGTTTTGACTTAGGGTTCGTATGTTTCGGTTTGTTAAAATGTTGATATGTGTGTCAACAAAACCCTAAGGATGATTAACTACCATATTATATGTTGAAATGCATGTGTAGTCTTAGTTTAATGGTTTATTTGTTGAAATATTAGTTTGTGGAAAAGTTGATAGGTCTGCCTGGCACAGAACTGACACACGACCACAACCTCTAGATCGTAGGTCGAGATCCGTGGACCAGTGGCACACACAAAAATGCCTAAGTGTAGGACCACGGTGTGGACTACAATCCATCGTTCGATCGATGGACCGTTCTGCACATCCATGGTCCCAACATCTGAGACCCCAAATCTGGGACTCTGACCGACGGAGGGGACCCACGGACTATCGTTCCATCGACGGACCATAGGTACCCAGTGTGGGTCAACAATTCAGTTACTGCCTGGAAATTTTTTTAGTTTTTGTTTGGGTCTGATTCTTGTTCTAAAAAATTTCCATGACTTTTATTGCCTTGTTTTGGTACTAACTAAGCTTCTACAGGTATCATGGCCCCTAAGCAAGCTCCAAATTATGTCGCAAAGGGCAAGTCCAAATATGTCGCTCCTTCCAGACGTCTGATCATTGAGGAGGACACTGAACACACCAAGTACATTCCACCCAACACCAGTATCTCTCCCATTGCCACCCGCACTACTCGGAACAGAGCCCATCAGGTTAGCTCCGATGAGCCCATTGCCCCAAGTCTGAGAAGGAGGCCATACATATCGGAGCGTAGGCTAGCTCAGAGTCGCAGTCCGTCTCTAGTCCTAGTGGAAGTACCACTTCTTTGGCCAACACCGATAGCACAGGCGACTGCCCGGTACCTACCAGTGTTGAACCTGCTCCCTAGGCTGATGAGCAAAACAGATGGTGTGTCTCTGGCCAGCATCAAATTTATGTGAATTACACGATGTTTAATAAGAATCAGAGGATGACCAGGATCGTGACTGAGAAGGGTAGGGTCCTTACAGGTAGCCTCCACACTGCACCAGTTATTGAGAAGATCTTCAGGGACACTGATGCGAGTAGATGGCACGAAGCCCTAGGAAATACAACGAGGAGATAGATAGAGAGTTCTATTCCTCGTATGCTGCCACCATCAGGAATTTGATCTCGAAAAAGGCCAAGCCCGCAGCTCAGTCTCCACTTCAGTCCACTTTGGTGCGGGGGTTCTCAGTTGAAATCTCAGAGGCCACCATTCGCTAGTTTATATACGGCCCATCCCACACTCTACCCATAAATATGGTAGAGTATGACTACAGGATGGGCATTTTCCTAGAGTGGGTCTTTCCAGCGAGATACTGAGCAGAGGGAGGCACTTTTGAGGTGGCTGGCATGACATATCGCTGTGGATGGGGAGTGTGTTGATTGGGTTTAAACTCTTAGCATGTGTATTAAGAAGGCTACACTGAGCTTTGCTGCAAAGTTCTTCTGGTTGTTGGTCCAGAATAGACTGTCCCCGACTCAAGCGGATAATGTGTGTACGTGGGACCGGTTTGTGATGTTGGCAGCCATTATGGAGGGTTTGGAGATTGATGTCACCCACATTCTGATCAATGAGAGGGCCTTCAAGGTCACTACCACCCTGCCTTTCCCATGTTTGATTTTCTAGCTCTACAGGGATGCTTCTGTTCTAATTTGGCATTGCGATCGGTTGCTTGATAGGACCAAGACTCTGGACATTAGCCTCATTCGAGATGATGCCAACCTTGTTGCACCTCGGAGAGAGCCACATGTTGAGGTACCTTATTAGGGTGATGATCTTGCTGCAGATGTTGAGCAGATACAGGGTGATGACACCACCATTCTGGCCCCGATAGTAGATTCTCAGGCTCCACCGTCTTCAACCACCAGTCAGGCTCTGAGCTCATCCCGAGGCACTTATTCTTCATGGCCCATTGCCGCTCCTCTAGCTCAAGTCCAG
The DNA here is from genome assembly GCA_029582685.1 of Solanum piurae. Lineage (NCBI taxonomy): Eukaryota > Viridiplantae > Streptophyta > Magnoliopsida > Solanales > Solanaceae > Solanum > Solanum piurae. Next base: position 1,511 of record JAJOOO010008579.1, on the reverse strand, counting down.
GAGTTGAAGACACAGATGGCCACCTTGCTTCAGCATATGAAGCCTTGGATGCAACATTCTATTACAGATTCTAAGGCGGGGATGGAGCATATAATGGACCAAAAGGTCTAGGCCGTTCATAAGCGCTATCATACCTTTGAGTTGACAATCCTGGAGAGGACATCCCCAACCATCGATGTGACCACCTTCCAGCATGAATTGGCTAGCCTCTGTAATGATGTTGTTGCCCTATTAGCCCCAACTGCTGAGGTACAAGAGTCTGCCCCTGCAGTACCAAAGGATGAGGTGGTGATGACTGCTCTATTTGGCGACACTATACCACCACCAGACTCTTCCTGTACCGGTGGGAAGCTCCCCCGCTCCTACCACACTGCTGATATTGAGGAGGCTAGACATTTGAGTAAGAAGGAGCGCCAACAGCTTGAGGAGGCCCAAAGGGCATTTATACTTGATGAGGAGAGGAGACAGCAGCGGGCCTGTGCGATGGATATTAGCCCATCTGGCAGTTTGTGTAACACCTCTCAAAATGAAATAGGATAATTACAGCTTCGTCTGCGTGTTAGTAATTGATAAACTTCTATAAATGTTTTAAAATAAGTTTATAGGTCAGTTTAGTTGAGTTTCAAGTCAAACGTCAACAGACGTCCATGACGCTCGGAGACTAGCTTAGTGTTGGTGCTTGCGTGTGCTTGATGTGTTGTCATAGTTTTGTTGTGTTGTTTGAAGCTTAGGTTAGAGGGAGTGACCCTAGTACCTAGGTGGGGTGGTATAGGGTCATGACGTCCGGGTACGACTCCCCAAGGACCACCCTCGGGGTCCTTGGAGAGGACCCAAACCTTGGAAAGAAGACTGCCCAAGGCAGTGAGGATTGACGCCCCGTCAAAGGGGGGCGTGGCTCCACACTTAGGCGTGGGATCTTAGCCCCCAAATGAGAGCCTCTGATCCAATTGACGGTTGAACAGGACGGTGCCGTCAGTCCATTGACGGTCCGTCAACTGTGGCCGTCGATTGGTGCCCTGTTTCACTGGCAAGTTTCGGCCAAGTGTGGGGTGAATTCGTTCTAATTAGACCCTAAACGACTATTTTACCTATTTTTAGGTATGTTAAGTGTATTAAAAGTGTTTTATAGAATTTTGAGTTCATTATTTTCAAAACCCCAAAAGTTGAACTTCTCTTCTCCAAAACTCTCTCTAGGAAGACTCCATTAGAAGTGAAGAACTCAAGGTTTCTAGGTCAAATTCTTCAAGTTTTCAAGGGGATTTTCGTAGGCATTCAATAAATAAGGTATGGGGATTTTATCTTTGATTCTCCTTTCAATCAAAGAGCCAAATCAAAAGTGATTTCATTATTTCTCAAAAACACTAAAAATCCCAATTTCAATTCTAAGCTTGGGTTCTTGCATGAAAGTATTTCAAATGATGATTTATGTTAATAATGATGGTTTTAAGATCAAAAACTCCATGAACCCTTGCATATCTTGAAATCCAAATTTTGGGTCTAAAGTGGGTCTA